>JASCZI010181467.1:0-13368 GCA_036250425.1 Stylosanthes scabra
TGTGGGTTTGACTCCTAACTTTTTATTTTCTGCTCACTAACATAATATTAATTAAATAAACAATATAAACTGATTCCAATAATATCATGTGTGATACGGTTTAAATACCTCATCAAGTTTTTGATAGGGGTGTAAATCGGGACCATCAAAAGCCTTTTAGAACCTTGGACTCGTGGTTATCCCATGCAGGCTTCAAAGAGGTAATAAAGCAGGAATGGTTGAAACTTGGGAACGTCTCATGCCATGAGAAACTGAAGTTGCTGAAGAATCCAATCAGAGTTTGGAACAAAGAAAAATTTGGTATTATTGACCAGAAGATAACCTTGATTGAGAATGAGATTCGGCTGATTGATGAGATGACTGAACTTGGAACTATTGAAGAGTGCAACATGGCTAGAGGTAGAGCACTTAGAGTTCTTGCGGAGAGATGGTATGAGAGAAAGGCTGAGTACTGGGAACAATTGTCAAGATTCAAGTTTGCTAATCACATGGATAGGAACACAAAATTCTTCCTTGGGATTGCAACGGCAAGAAAAAGAAGGAAGCAAATTGAAGTTTTAAAGATTGATGGTAGTTGTTACAAAGGTAGAAACAGGATTTTAACGGAGGTGAGGAAATTCTTCAAAACTTTGTACAGCGTGGACAACTCATTAGGAGTTAAAATTGAAGACTTACTACTCACTAAGCTGAACGAAGATGAATGGTTTTGACTTGAAAATTTACCATCTAAGGAAGAAATCATAGCTGTGGTTTGGGATTGCGAGCCCTCCAAGGCTCCTGGTCCAGATGGCTACAACTTCAAGTTTGTGAGAAAAATGTGGGAAGTTATTGGAGAAAATTTCTGCAATACGGTTCTAGAGTTCTTTACTGCCTCTGTTCTATCCAAAGAAGCAAATATGACTTGGGTAGCCCTTGCTCTAAAAGAAGATGGGTCCACTGATTTGAAGAATTTCAGACCAATTAGCATGGTTGGGTTCTTATACAAGGTAATCGCAAAGATCCTAGCGGGCAAATTGAGCAAGGTTTTACCGGGGCTAGTGAGTGAAGTACAAACCGCATTTGTAAGTGGCCGAAAAATTCATGATGGAGCATTGATAGCTTGCGAGGTTGTACACTGGCTGAAGAAGAAGAAGAAATCTGCATGGTTAGTGAAACTAGACTTTCAGAAGGCGTATGACCGGGTCAAGTGGAATTTTGTAGACTTAGTGCTTCTGAAGATGGGATTTGGAGAGCGTTAGAGGGGTTGGATTAGATGCTGTCTTTCTGCATCTATGTCCATCTTGATTAATGGAATTCCAACCAAGCCCTTTGATCTTCAAAGGGGAATCAGACAGGGGGATCCAATTTCACCGTTCCTTTTTGTAATGGTTGGAGAGGTGCTGAACTGTATGCTGGGTAAGCTAAGAGAGGTCGGTGTAGTAAAAGCACTTGGCGTTGGAAAAGAGCTTGTGGAATTAACACATCTGCAGTTTGCTGACGACACTATTCTGTTCTACCCATGTGATTTTGAAATGATTAAGAATTATAAGAGAATTCTAAAAGGGTTCGAGTTGGGTTCAGGCTTGAAGATCAACTTTCACAAATCAGCGGTTATTGGTATGAACTGTAATGATGCTGGCACAAGAAGAGTTTGTGAGCTGCTGAAATACCAAAGTGTGACTCTCCCTATCAAGTACCTCGGAATCCCCCTTGGTGCAAATCCGAAGCGGATTGAAACTTGGAGGCCTGTTATTCATAAGGTGGAAAGCAGATTGAAAGCTTAGAAAGGTAAACTACTATCCAAAGCTGGATAATTAATTTTAATCAAATTTGTTCTGAATAGTTTACCAATGTATTACATGAGTATTTTTAGAATGCCTAAGGCTGTTGTAAGAAAGATAGTGTCGTTATAAAGCAGAGTTTTTTGGGGTAAAGGAGATGGGAGTAGGGGAATAGCTAGTGTTAGTTGGGACATGATTCAAAAACAAAAAAATATGGGTGGGTTAGGAGTAGGAGATGTTGAATTGAGAAACTTAGCTTTGCTCTTCAAATGGTGGTGGAGGTTTGAGAAAGAAGGATGCCCCCCTTTGGAAGAAGTAGTGAAATCTTGCAATAATATGCAGGATGGAACCTTAATGTCTGGTGGTGGTCATAGGCAAGTTGTAGGTGGCGGTGTTTGGTGTGATATATTGTCCATAGGAAGTAGAAATAGTGAAATGTTGAAATTATTTGAAACTGGTGTTGAATTGGTGGTGGGTGACAGGGGGAAAACCAAATTTTGGCATGAATCCTGGCTGAAAATAGAGATTTTGAAGGATAGGTTCCCAAGACTTTATGCTTTGTCAAATGAAAATTTGTGTAGCATAAAAGAATGTGGGGTGTGGAACGGCCTAATGTGGGTTTAAACTTTTACTTGGAGAAGACCACTAAGAAGTTGAGAGGAGGATAACTTGAAAGAACTCTTGAGTGCTATTTCTTGTGTTGGAGTACGTTGTGATGTGGAAGATAGGCTTGATTGGATACATAAACCAGATGGGCACTATTCTGTAAAATCATTCCTTCAAGTCTATTACAAGAATAAGCTACAACCAGGAGAAACAAACATGTACAACTTCTCAAAGACATTGTGGAAAAGCTTGGTCCCTCCAAAAGTTGAATTACTGGGATGGTTTGTGATCCTTGAAAAGCTGAACACTCGGGAGAAACTGACAAGGTATGGTATTATTCCGACTCAAATGGCGAAATGTGTCCTATGTGATAGATGTGACGAAACTGTGTTCCATTTTTTCTTCAATTGTTCTTATGTCTCCAAATTGTGGGATAGTGTACTATGTTGGTGGGGTGTTCATTGGGCTTGGCTGGGATGTGCTAAAGACTGCTTTGAGTCTAGGGTTTCGATAAGAATTGGCAAAGAGGCTTTACGGAGTTGGTTTATTTGTTTTTTTGTTGTAATATGGATTGTGTGGAATGTCCGAAATGAAAAGATTTTCAGGAATAACGACACTCCTACGGCTGAAGCAATTAGGAGAATGGTATATACACATCAACAGTGACTACGTGAACTACAAGAAAGATCTAATGAAAGACATAGTCATTGATGTTTCACTGCTGGAAAGTCCTACTACAATGTCAAAGGAAGCATGGGATAGATTTATAGATAAATGATATGGATGTTAAACTAGTTTTGGTCTTATATTTTGATGTTATACTAGATGGTTGAGTTGTTTTTAGTCTTTTGTTGTTTGTAATGTGTACTGTAATGATCCTGTGGGATCCACTCATCCCCCTATTTGGGTTATTTTGATGAGCGCACTAATGATCGAAAAAAATGAATTGAATTTTTTTTATATTATTGGTTGATGTTGGCTAATTTTTTGTTGATTACTTAATACCATTGTTCATATATGTGTTATGTTATAATTAAGTGATATAAAATTTCATATTATATTCATGCTATTTGAGCCAGCTCGTGAGCTTTCGGTGAGCCGAGCTTGAGTTTAAAAAATAGGCTCGATTGTTAATGAGTTGAACCGTGAGCCAAGCTCAATTTTCATGAGCCGAGCTTGAGCTTGACCTAGCTTGACTAAGCTCGACTCACTTCCAACCCTATGCCGATTGTTAGTAATTAGTTGTAAGAAAATAAATTGTATTAAAAGCTACATATCAGACACAAAAAAATAAAGAAGAAGTTTATGGAACCAATCTCTCCCAAGCCAATTGGGAACCAAAGCCTCTTCCCCCCTTTTTTTCTTTCTTTCTCCTTTCACCGACGCCACCACCTCGTCGACCACCACCGCACCGCCAACGCATTGATCTCCACCTTTCTATTCGCAACTCTGTCTCAGGTGCAGCAGATTGTCTTCTTCCTCGTTCTTCTTTTTTCTTCTTCTCCTACTTCTTCCTCATTCTTCTTCGTTGTAGTAGCAGATCTGTTTTCTTCTTCCTCCTCTTTCTTCTTCTTCTTCTTCCTCTTTCTTCTTTTTTTTTTTTTGTTTTTTTTGTGTTGTTGTTGTGGTGATGGTGGATAGTGGTTGTTGTTGTTGAGGTGTTGAGGTTGTAGTGGTGAGGTGCGGTTGTGGTAGTGATGGTGGGGAGGTGGTGGTGGTTGTTGTTGTGGTGATGTTGGTGTTAGTGGTTCTGCTATTGGTAGTGGCAGTGATAGTGAGTAGGTTACAGATAATAAGTTGTGTTTTGTTTGAATAATAATTTCGTTTAGTTTTGGATAATAAGTTGTGTTTTGTTTTGGATGATAATTATGTACAGTTTCGGATGATAACTGCTTTTAGTTTCGGATGATAACTATTTTTTGTTTTTTATGACAACTTATAATTAAATTTGTTGGCTTCCTAATTGCTCCTAATGTTGATTCCATAGCACTATTCCAAAAAAGAAACTAAAAAAAAAAAAAAGCCGCTACATATAACATATCCTATAATCTAGCTGCAGAACTTGACAATCTGATAAATTGGAAACCAAACAAAAGTCTGATCAATACATTATTTAGTGCTCTAAATCACAAAATTGTTGTAATCTAATGTTAAAAGTAAAATAAGAAACTATATAATTGCTTTGTATTATTCAATTAATTTAATTATATCAAAATCCAATAAGTAATAAATTAATTAATATTTTACAATTTTAATTGAGTACAAAGAGAAGTCATTTAAAAAAAATACAAACCTATCAATTATTTTATTTAGTGCATATTAATTATTTAAATAAAAGTAGTAATGACTAATAAGAACTAATTGAGAATAAAGATTAGGATATCAAATATGAAACACATGGAAGGATTCCATATTGAGATTAGTTGCGGTTAATGTTCTTTTATTTATAGAAATAATTCAAATTAGTCATCATTATAATTAAATTTTTCTAATAATATTTGACCGAAATTTGTGAATTGCCCGTGAATAATTATCATTACGGTAATGCTATATACTACTGTACACAACTATATATTTCATTTACAATATGAAAAATATAAATATCAACACAGAAAAATTCACAAAACACATGAATAAAAAATATAATAGCATAAAAACAATTACGTATAGAATAGAAATAATATACATCAACACAAAAATCAAAATAAAAGAAGAAAATAAGAGATATAGAGAAGTGTACAATGATACATATAGATTAATTCTTTTTCTTATATTCAATTTGTAAAAAATATAGATACCAAAAAAAAATTTAAATAAATAGAAAAACACTTTTAAGAAATAACAATTCCGTTGTTAGATGTAAAAACTTGATTTTAATATCAGTGGCGGAGCTTGAATGAATATTTTGGGGGCCAAATTTAAAAAAAGTTAATGTAAAATTATTGAATTGTATTTGACATAAAAAAATAACCACTAAATCAGTCATCATTATAAAATACATATTGAAATATAAAATTGAAAAAGACTTAAAAAATACATTTATTCATGCACAAATACTTAGTGATTAGTTTAGTGGTTAAATTTTAGTGTGCAAATAGCATTTGTAAAAATTATATAATACTATACTACTATTTATATGGTCACGGAAAATAATACTACTATTTATATTTAAACAAAATTTATTAATGTAATTTTTACAATATAGCAAGGTTTTTTTTTCTAAAACAATATATAGTAAGATTTGATTAGATTATTACATAAATATAATAAGATACAAGTAAAAAAATATATATAGTAAAATTTATTTTTAAATTTTTTGGTAATATTTTCAATTTTTATTTTTAAAAATGTTTTTTTATAGTATTTTTAAAATTTTAAAGAGGCAGTTGAGAAACTGCAAAAGGCCCGTATTGCCGTAAATGAAAAGGCACATATGGCCATATCTATTGGATATTGACTGTTATTATGAAACGCAAGTGAAAAAAAATAAAAGAAGTAGGTTTCAAACAAATCTCTATTAGAAGGAATTAACTAATTAAGTTACTTAGATTTTTACTGTACCTATATTATTAAATTTTTGTAAAATATTTTGGGAGCCATGTCCATGCTAAGCTCCGCCGGTGTTTAATATAACACTAGTATATTTTCCCGTGCAAGATTGAATTAAAAAATGTCTATGTTACTGTTTGACATGTTTCTATCATGAGTTTCTATTTAATATCGTCGTCAAAATAGGTCGAACCCGTCAGCCCATCCCTATTTACCCATCCAAAACATGTGGATTTTCTAAAAAATTTAGTCCCGCTAATAGGAATGACAATGGGTAGGTTGAGACGGATAATCAAGTAGTCATACCCATCCTGAATATTCATGTATTATCTCATTAGCAGTCTTATTATTCACGGATATCTAAGAGTGCGTTTGGTTTGCATTTTCATTTTTACTGTTTTCTGTTTTTTGAATTTTGTGAAAAAAAAGTGAAAATAATAGAAAATGATAAAACGCAAACCAAATGCATCATAAGTTTTTACCATATACTCAAACACACACACATAAAAATAAAAAAAATCATATTTAATAATATTAATAACATGATAAATTAATATTGAGAAATGAGATGGTTAGTTATAGCATTTAAAATTTTTTAAATGATTAAAATTATACATAAATTTCTGAAACATTATATCATATTTATTATTATATGGGACATGATAGATAATGGTGCAGGTTAATCATTTCTCATACCCATCTCACACCCGTATAGAATTAAACAGGTATTACCATATCTCATCCATACTCATTCAATTGTTTAAAAAACTCGCTCTATTCAAGACAGGGCATGTCGGGTCAGCTCTAGGCAGCCCAAATTGTCATCCCGACTCTTTAAAAATGCGGGTTAAACGGACTGAACTTAATTAACAGGTGAACAATGACATCTTTTATTCAAATTTTGATTTTGGGAGTTAAAACAAATAAATAATTAATTAAAGGGCTAGCCCGTTTAACCCATTTGGTGGCAACAAATAGGTTGTGTTGAAATTTTTATATTGTGAACAATATAGACTTAAACAAACCAGCTCGCAGGCTTAAATGAGTCAGGTTGGCTCGTTTGACATCCCTGCTATTTAATTATTTTGACAAAAAATATGAATACCCGATAATATTCACATATATTATATTTATAAAAAGAAAAAGACTAGAGAGTCAATACATTGTCTCCAATAGAAAGCCAACACATAGTTACGGATGATAATTCATATAAATTTTGGATGATAACTTAATCTTGTATATATGAGTTACGGATGATAACTCATATAAATTTTGGATGATAACTTAATTATTGGCTCCCTAATGGCTCCCTAACGTTGGTTCCGTAGCATTATTCATAAAAAAATATAACATAATCTAATATAATTCAATAATATTTAATATAGGGTTATACAATTCAAAATAATTTAATATAATTAACGTACATATTAAATATGCGTACACATTAAATAGAAATAGAACGAAAATAATTTTCAATATAATTAAACAACATAATTATTAATAAATTCACAATTATAAAAGTTTAGCGAGTTTTCATATGATAAAAATATCAAATGAACTGATTATCTAAAAATGTATAAATAAATTATCTATATAGTCGTCAAAATTGGCGTAACCTGTCAGGTCAACTCAAAGTGTCTATAACGGACGGACTTTTTCCAAAAGATTAGGCTTGTTTAAAACCGCGGGCTAAGCGGATTAGTCCGATTAACCCAGGAAAATTATTCAATTAAACGGGATATCTCGTGGGCTAAATGTGCTAGTTTATTAATTTTTTTTAATCTTTTAAAAACATTTAACATAATGGAGTCTAAAATTTAATCATATTTCAAGTTTTTTCCTAAAAGTTGTTATTTTGTCCGAATATTTATTTTTATAGTCTAAGACTAGAGTTTAATTTTTCAAAAATAAATAAATAAACAGGCTAACTCGTCCTATAAAAGTATAAATTACACGGGCTTAAGCGACATGCCTAAATTAAATAAATCGGGCAAGCTCGTTTGATTGACAGTCTTAATTATCTACTTTAAATTAAATCAATACAATACATATTATTATTAGCAAATTATCGTACAATATAGAGTTAATAAAAAATATATAAATAGCTTTTAAAAAAATAAAATACGTCATTTTAAATTGACATAAATAATAATATTAATGACGTAAAATATTAAAATGATATTAATAATTTAATTAAAATATACTATTATTAGAATAAAAAGTTGTAAATTTGACATTAATGAGTGGCATTAATTTATTAAATAATTTAGTCAGTTAATTTCACACTATTTATAATAATTTGTTAATTAATTTGATTGAATGATTTAAGTAAAAGAAATCAAGAAACACTATCAGGAACGTGCCATGTCAGCGCTCTATCATTAAGTGCATAAACCCGATTTTAATATTATTTAATAGATATAATAGATAATAGATAATAGATTTATACACATCTAAATTACATCTTAATTATTTCTATCATGGTACAACTAAACAACAATGGTGTTAAGGAGCCAACAAAATTTATTGTTTTTTAGCGACAATTAACAATCAATATCTAAAAGAATTAGATAAAAAAATATGATATTGGTTTGGTAAAGTCTTTTGGAAAGATGTTTGAGCTTTATTTCGAAAGCACAAATACATCATTTTATATTTGATATATAAAAAAGATGATGTGCTTATGTTTTCAGTTTTTTTAAAAATTAGGGTGTTTTTAAAAGAACCTAAGAAAAAACTTTTCAAAAAATAGTTGTGCTAGGGTAACGAATAGATTTTTGACCAACATCAACCAATAAGTTTTATTGGGCTACATGAAAAACGTAATCATCCAAAATATGATAATGAAACCGTCTAAAATAATAGATCAGATCATCTACAATGTAAAAGAAAAACATCCAAAATCATTAAAAATATATCGTTCAAAACCATAAGATGTAGAAAAAGAGCTACAAAGCAACTGTTGAAGGGGCGAAGGAAAGAGATGTAGATGTTGAAAGTAATGAGAAGAAGCTTTTACTTTGATGGAAATCATGAAGTGGACAAAGATGATGAGAAAGGCGTTCTTCAAAGAAAGAGATGATGGAGCTAATGAAGGGGATAAAGGGTATGAATGGAATGACACTGATGAAGATGAGGAAGCTGGCGAAGAACGTAGTGAACATGTTCAAGATGACGATATCGTGGCAGTGATGGTGGACGCAATGGTGAACGGCACAAAATCTGAAGGTGACGATGTTTGTTGTAAAGACGGCCGCACAGTATTTGCTCCAACCACGGTGGTGCGAATGTGAACGCTGCAAAATTTGAATGTGACAATGTTTGTTGAATGCCTCGGTGAAGCCGTTTGTTAGGTTTTCGAATTTTGATGGTGTGCTTTGCGCCAGGTGTATTTAAAATTTTGTTGGATGATTATTGGTAGTTCTATTATTGGGCACCTATACTTTAATTTTTCTTTCAAAAATAACTTGTATTTATTAGAATTAAAAAGTCTAATATAATTAATAAATATTCATATTTATTATAATATTTATATTTATTATGATCTTTTTAAATTTTGAAAGTCACTTCAGCAAACACAATTGTCATTGTTTATGTTTATTAAAGAAAAATTTTATTTGATTTTATGAAACACATGTACTATGAATTTAAAAAGTTACTTATTAAAAGACAACTTTCATAAGTTATTTTTTTTAAAAAAAAGTAAAAGCTTTAATCAAGTTTGCTAACTAAAAATCTAACTAATATAAATTAAAGTTACGAAACATTATTTATCCATCACAAAATTACCATAATGAAGAAAGTTATCATAAATTACCAAAATTAATTGTCTCTGATATATGGGGTCCTGCCCCGGTTGAGTGCAAATCTGGAGTGAGATAGATTCTATGTTTTCTTTATTGATGTGTTTTCTAGGCATACAACTATATATTTACTAACACATAAATTAGAAGTATTTAATGCTTTCAAACAGTATAAAGCTTTTATGGAAAAACAGTTAGGCTTAACTATTAAAGCTTTTCAAACCGATAATACTAAGGAGTATCTTTCAAAATCCTTCATTGATTTTTTAAATCAAGAAGGCATTCAATATAGGCTTACATGCCCTTATACTCCCCAACAAAATGACATTGCGGAAAGAAAAAATAGACATGTTATTGAAACTGCATTATCTCTATTAGCTACAGCATCATTACCTCTATATTTGTGGGACAAAGCTGTTACCACAGTTGTCCACCTCATAAATATAATGCCCTCTATTAACACACATTCCAAATCTCCTTTTGAGTTGTTGTTTGGTATTGCTCTAAATTACTCATATATGTGTATTTTTGGTTTCCTTTGCTATCCTCGTACTAGACCCTGCAATAATCACAAATTAGAACTTAGATCACAACCATGTATTTTTATTGGTTATTCAAATAAAAAAAAAGTTATAAATGTCTTACTAAATGTGGAAAAATTATTGTGTCTCGTGATGTTATTTTTTATGAAATGAATTTTCCCTCAACATCCTTTTTTGACAATGAAAAACACGATTCTAGTAATACTGCTGTCTTAACTGAATTTCTTCCAAGAATCTCAGCCATGCCACCCTCAGACTATAAACCTATATCTACTATACCCCAATCTCATGATGTTATTGTTGATCCTCCTATAAAAAACAGTTCTTCACCTCAACCTACAACCCAACAAGGCTCTTTACCCACGGATTTCCACTCCACAAGTCATATTCCTATTATTGGAATTGAGATAGCCTTACCACTGCAACAACCAGTCCCAACATCCAATCCTACTACCACAAATTCTCATCCTATGCAAACTCGATCAAAACAAGTAGTCTTCAACCTAAGGCCCTCCAGGTAAGTCATTCCTTTGCTCAATCTGATTCTCAAATTTTACCTAAGTCGGTTAAAACTGCTTTACAATCCCCAAAATGGAAAGAGGCTATGGTGACAGAATATAGGGCCTTACTTAAACATAAAACATGGACATTAGTGGAACCTCCACCTAATGAGAAAGTCGTAAGTTGTAAGTGGATTTTTACTGTGAAAAGAAATTCAAAAATGTTATTAGACATAAGGCTCGTTTAGTGGCTGGGGTTATGTACAAATTGCTGGGGTTGACTATGATCAAGTATTTTCACCTGTTATTAAACCTGTCACTATTAGGATAATTCTCACTTTAGCTTTATCTAAAGGGTGGTCTATTAAACAATATGATTTCCATAATGCTTTTTCTTAATGGTACTTTAAGAGAAACTGCCTACATGACTCAACCACAAGGATTCGCTCACTCTAATCCCAACCTTGTGTGTAAACTAAACAAAGCAATTTACGGTTTAAAACAGGCTCCTAGGGCTTGGTATTTAACTATCACTGCTACCTTAAAATCTCTAGGTTTTCAGGTTACCAAATCAGATACCTCTCTATTTACTAAGTTTACTTCAACATCTGTTATGTACATTTTAATTTATGTGGATGATATGTTAGCCACTAGCAGTGATGAAGAAGAAATTAGGGTTGTTTTAAATATACTGCATTCATATTTTCTCTTAAAAGACTTGGGGGACTTAAATTTTTTCTTGGGTATTGAAGCTGTTTATCACTCTGCTACTCATATTTCTTTAAATCAAACAAAATACATTCAGAATTTGCTTTCTAGAGCAGGTATGCAAGAAAGCAAATCTGCAAATACTCCAATGCTGAGCTCTATTAAATTAACAGCAAATACGGGCACCCCCGTTGACAACCCAACCTTGTATCGTTCCATTCTTGGGGGTTTGCAGTATGCCACTACTATTAGGCGAGATATTTCATACCCTGTGAACAAACTTAGTCAGTTCATGGCTAAACCTAGCAACGAACACTGGTTTGCTCTCAAAAGGGTACCTCGATATCTAGTTGGCTCAGCAACAAAAGCTCTATATTTCTACAAAAGTAAAGGCTTACGTTTTACCGTGTTTACTGATTCAGATTGGGTGAGCGACATCGACGACAGAAAATCCACCACCGGCAACTGTGTCTACAACGGTTCCAACTTTGTCTCGTGGAAGAGCTCAAAACAGATCACTGTCAGTCGCAGCTTTGAAAGTCGGTAAGCACAACACTCAAGAGGAGGGTGAATTGAGTGTTTAAACAACAATTATAAATTTTTGCAGAAGTGTAAATATCTAAGAATAAAGAACAACACAAGTGCTTGTACTAGTATTTTTCCAAGGGACTAAGTCAATTCCTAGCCACTTATAAGCAGCTTGTAGTTTCTAAGAGCACTTGATATAAATTTAAATGACTTGAAATTAAATAACTCAAGTATTTTTGCTTAGTATTTTTTCGAGGACTTAAGCCACTTCTTAAGTACTTATAAGGAGCTTTTACTTTGCAAAGATGCTTGTGAAAATAAATAACGGAATTGTAAAAGATAAGGGATAGAAATTGATACACAAGATTTATAGTGGTTCGGCGCAACTCTTGCCTACGTCCACTCTTTCTCAATCACAATTGAGAAGTTCAACTATCACCAAGCTTGAAGGTGCTTGACAAACCGTTTACAATCTTGAGCTTTAGATCCTAACACCTCACGATCGTACAATAAACCACTCCACTCGAAGTAATCCTAACTTCAAGAATTTCCCTTGAGTGTTTATCTAATCGACTATAGTGTTTAATCTGTCAACTCAAACAACTTACAATAGAAGTAAGCAAATGTTGGTAACTCACAAGAAGAGTAGATGAATACAAGATTTAAGCTCTATGAACCAAATAAGAATATCTCTCAAATTGTGTATAAATCACTTTGAAAATAATATAGAATTGAAGTATAATCACAAGGAAGCTTAGAATTGATCAAGTGTATGAAATGAGGCTTCAAACCATCTATTTATAAGCATCCCAAGCAATTTAGCCGTTATGAATAGTAATTCACTGTTCACTAGCCGTGGGAACAGTAATTTACTGTTCTCTAGCCGTGGGAATAGTAATTTACTATTTACTGACCGTAAAAGCATATTTTTACTTTTTACTGGCCATAAAACCGTATTTTTACTATTCACAAAAGACATATATATATCAATCTGAAGCTCCAGACGTTAGCTTTCTAACGCAACAAGAACTGTATCGTTTGGAGTTCTGTAGTTTAAGTTATTATCACTTTAGTACACAAAGGTCATGATTGACAACATGCACTAAATTTTAAACTAACTTGGTTATAAAACATTTACGGCTATAGTTTTCGTAAAAAGCTTTTCTTTAAAAAACATTTTATAGTGTGTGTGTGAGAGAGATAATAAACTTTGGTTCTTGACAAGATAATTACCTAAGTCCTAAGACTCTAAAACATCTTCATGACTGTGGACTTCGTTTATCTTGTTGTTGTTGTTTACTTTCGAAATTATATCTTGAATCCTTCGATGCTTGTCCTCAATTCCATAATGGTTGTCATTCATCAAAACCTA
>JASCZI010181467.1:32303-42537 GCA_036250425.1 Stylosanthes scabra
TGACATATGCGAGAGGTGGTTCCATGGTAAGTGTGTGAAGATCACGCCTGCTCGGGCTGAGCACATCAAACAGTACAAGTGCCCCACTTGCAGCAACAAGAGAGCACGGCCTTGATATATCATCGGATTGGCTGGTTGGGGTTTATTCTCACCGCTATAACTCTGTCATGCTAGACTACTAACTAGTTAGTTGCCTAGGCATTCTCTGTTGTGCCATCTTAGTGTTTGGCATCTGTATTCGGTAGTTTGGTCTTGTGAACTTCTTATGTGGATAGTTTGTTTTAGTGACAGTTAGTTTATGGGTTCCGAACTGGTATTTGGTATATTTATGTTCCTAGTACATGGTAACATATTTGTTTGTGCAGAAATGTTCATTCGTGGTTATATAATATTGATTTTCGTTCATGGTTATTTGCTACTCTTCTGCATTGGTTTGATTGATTAGATTTCTGCTCTGTCGTTCTGCCTTGTTGCATCGGCTTCAGAATTAATTATCTGAGTTTTGTAACTTATGCTTCAAGATATAAGATTAAACGCGTATTTAAGTTTTAAAAAGTTTTAATAGGATTAACGTTGTCTTACCTTTCAATTTGATATGAACAATTAATTAATAATTTTACTAAAAGAGTAACGTAGAGATTAATTCTCAATCTAAATGTTAAAAGAAAAAATAAAATAAAGGGTAAAGTCTTAAAATTACAAATATTTTTTTCCCTTTTTTCACAAATTCATATTTTGTAGGTCTTTTATTTAATTTTTTTCCTGTATAGGTAATGTTTAATATCAATTGCCGATTAATAATACTAGAGACTAATTACTAATTTAGAATTTGACAAGAACCAAATCAATACTCTACCTCAATTGAACCGCAAATGAGCTCCACTTCATTCCGGTATGACACTTGAAAGTGTTGGATGCGTTGTGTGTAATTTCCAACGTCAATTCCTAACCCTAGACGACCATCAAGAAAAACCGCAATCAACCACTGGCAGAATAAATAAATAAAATAAATAACAGAGGGAGAGAGGACCAACAGGCACAAAGCAACCAAACTAGATCATTTCTGGTCTTCGCCAGATTTGCCAGGGAGGGCGACGGAGGCGACGTAGAGAAACTGGGAGGGAATATGCACATAATTTTAGAGTAGTCTCAAATTCAAAAAGGTATGCATTCATGCAGAGTTTCTCCAAAATCATTGATTATAAAATTCTTGGTAATCTACCGAAAGTGCAAATCAAAGATTCATACGTACAAAAAAACTGACAAATGGAAACTACAAAAAATCTTAAGAGATTTAAAATTTCATAAAAATAAATAACCAATCATCAAGTAGTTCCGTTTCTGTCGACGTGACAAACAATCTTACATAGTTACATGGTGCCATGTCAGCTTTTTCTGCAACAAAAATATCTATTTGATGGTTGGACACTTGCCAATTTTTCATACACTTTTTTTTTTTTTTTTTTTAATTTTAATCTTTTGAAATTACTGAATCTTTAGAATACGTTTGGGGTGCACCTGCTAATTGTTTTATGTTAACCAGAATACATTGTTTTGCAGTGCAATTTAAATTTGCAACAATTAATAGTTTTTCCAGTGGTTTGTGAGCTGCAAAATACATGCACTGCTTCTGGGGAGGTCACAAAACAGTTAAATACAACATATGCATTAAAAAAAAAAAAGAGTAAAGAAACCACTTTACAAAAGAATTGCGCACCAAATCAAAATCCACCATGTCTTATCCATGAGGTTTTCTCTGTAGCCTATTTTCATGTAGCTCTAACAAAATCAAACTCCCAATCACAGGTTCAAGTGGACATATCAAATTAATAAGCATAATTCTTCTTCATAAGGAAACCTGCATTGAAATTGCCAACTCCATTACAAGTCAACTAAGTCTTATGGTATCACTTGGTATAATGACATTGGGGTTTCTGATATGAGGATTAAATTTTGCCAGTTCCTTCCATTTCGAGCCGCTACCTAAAATTCGAGACGATATGCTCCACAAGGTGTCGCCAGGCTGCACCTTTGTGGTAACTGGAGCACCAGATTTCAATGCACCCTTTGACTTCAATGGGAGCTTGTTGCCCTTTCCCATTCCATTAGCAAGCAACCAGCGTGAACCAGACTGTTGCTGGGTCGAAGTTCCCCAAAGCTTCTTTTTCTGAGGTTCATTCTTGACACCTGAAACATGGACTTCAGTAATTTTGAACTGGGGAATAAGCTCTTCTTCGGAAATTTTATCCTCTTTATTGTCGTCCTTTTTCTCCACCTTAGCTACTATCTCGTTCTCATCGTCCTCATCCTTGTTGTTCCTTAACTCGGAGACAGTACAGTAAATTCTTTGCTTTGGTAGGACAAACTCTCTCTCAACTTGTATGAGAGCAAGCATCGGAGTTCCGACGGGCTCATAATTTCTCATAGGATCACGAAGTTGCACCATTAATGCAACGGTGAAATTGTTTCCTAGCAAACCATATTTTCTGCCTTTGCTTCGTTTCCTATCTCCCTTCGAATTCCCACGCATGAAGTCAAAAGAGTTAGCATGATGGGCTGCAAGAACCTTGGAAGTATGCTCGCTAATGTTGTCCATATCATCGATCTCACCAGAATCCAGCTTCATCCATTCATCAAGAGTTAATGATAGGCCCATTAACCCATCGACGCCATTGCTGCTACCTTTTGTATCCATCAACTGCAAACCAGCAGCACCTTCCAGTCCAAGGGACCCACTCATATCAATACCCTCGCCCTGGAGAGCTGAAATATCCCCAATCGATTGGGCAATGATGTTTGATGGAGCCTCCTCACTTGACATGCCAGATTGTATTCTTAAACCCTCCATTGAAAGGGCTTCAATTTTGTCCATAGCCAAAGGAGCAAGATCTTCCAAGGAAACAAACTCTGAGCCTGTCTGGTTGCATGCTGAACTCGAACTAGACCGGTTGGACTTCTCGCTAGTTGGTCTTCCTTTCAAGTCTCTTTGTATGAAAGTACTATCTTGTCCTGCTATCAAGTCATGCTGAAAGTTGCAATGCCTACTAAAAATCAAAGCAAAAATCATTCAGTCCAACAAGGATTGCCAGCAAAAAACTCTAAAAGACCTTTGGTACAAAATTATAGACTAACCTCTCTGTACCCTCTATGGCAGGCATAGCTTCCCATGCTACTTGTTCCATTGTCTTCCCCGTGATATCTTCCAGTGGCATTAATTCCTTTGCCTGCATTGAGAGCTTTTCAATTCCCACTGAAGCTAAACCCTGCAGAACCTCCATTATACCAGAGCCCATTTCAGCAGGTACCACCACAGGGTTGGAAACTTGCATAATTAAGCTGCCACCACTTTTAGCATTCTGAAATAGAGTGGGATTCATTGACCGCACAAACCCCCCATCTTTTGTTTGAAGAAAAGGGCCCAATCCCTCAGCAAGAGGAGGCAATGTAGGAGGCTCTTCAGGTGGAAGATCAATAGGACTTCCAAAACCAACATTTTTTGGTGGAGATTCAAGAAAAGCCTTCTCATTCAAACCCCACTCCCGCATTAAGGCTTCTGTTTCCAAATCTTCTAGCATATGAGCCTTCTGTTTACCCCTCACATCCTGAGACTTAGCCAGATGCTCCTTGTGCATGTCTTGAAACAAGGATGATGATGGTCTAATACCCTCAGAAAAGTTCCAGTGCTCAGAAACAGTAGAAGCATCGTAGCCACCATTGGTCTCATCATCTTCGCCCATTCCAAAATCAAACAAAGAGAAGCCCCCATCCAAAGCCTCCTTCTCAAATTGTCTCAAAAGGAGCTCTCTTGGAGACTCAGGCTCGCCTTCAGAACTCAAGCCCAATGGACTCTGTTCCATGCCTAGCATGCTTAAAAATTCACTGGCTACTGATTCTGTAACATCATCCATGCTATGTGATTCTTTCATCTTAGGTTCATATTTGGTTTCCATAATTTCAGGAGAGTCTAGTGCTGCTGTCTCCAAATTGGATACACTATTTAAAGCCGATTCTAGTTCTTGCAGAAGCTGTTCTTTTGTGTACAAACCATCCTCTTTTGAAGTAATCTCATTTACTTGTGCTTGATCCTTGGAATTATCATTTAATTCATCAACAGAATCATGTTTCACACTATCTTCTGAAGATACTTGTAGAGTTGCAGTACCATAGTTACAATTACTATCAACAGCAGGAGAATCCTCAGGAGCCATTATCATGGACTCTTCTAGTTTAAAGGTTTCATTTGGTGCCATTTCTATGCCCTTATCAACAACGGAAAACTCATTACCTTGGCACTCATCAGGGTTTTCTTTTGCAGAATCAGGAAGGGGATAGCCATCTAGTTTAACTGTATCCTGGTTTTCATCAAATGCATCGAGTTCAGGTTCGTCATGCACTGGACCTGTATTTTTATCATTATCGACATGATCTTCAGGTTTATCTTTTCCCAGATCAGATGAAGCATAGGCATCTGGTTTGACTGGCTCAAGACTTTTGGCGAAAGCATCAACAGAAGGTTCACCCTGAAGAGGATCATGTACCTCTTCTTCTTCTTCAAATTTCTTATACAAGATGTCAATAGAGCTGGCAAGTGCAGACTTCGACGTTGGCAATACCTCATGAAGATCCTTTACCTCGTCTACAGCACCAGACGAATATGGACTGCTAAAGCCTTGTAAACTTCCAGCACGCTTGATGCTGCTGCTTCCATCGAATTGTCTCGGTTTAACATCTGATTTCATAGAAGCCAAATTACTGTGCCTCAAATTCAATGGATTAGTAGCATTATGGTTGTCTCTAGAACCACCAGCATTATCACCAACAACCACATAACCGAAACTAACATTAATCACGCCACCCTTAGCCAATCCGGTTAATCTAAAACTCGTAGTCCACTTCCCAGAGCTCTTCTCCTCCTCGAGCTCCTCCAGCGTGAGCGGAAGCAACCTCGTGAGGTCCACACGGTGCTTCCCCAAATCAAGGTCTGGTGCATTAACAAGAGAAGCATAGAGCAAGAAATGCTTAGCCTCATACTTCGCCGAATGATGAGGTCCACTCCTACTCCCATAAACTGAGCAAGTATAAGTCAACCTCTCTTCAAACTCAGCCCTTCCTTCAACCACCACAGCCGGCCGCGTCACCAGAACCCCGTCGCGCCTCTTCCAATACACGGAAAGCGCCGAATCCTCGAAATTCAAAGGCAGCCCTTCAATCAAATGGACTTGGAGATAAAAACTACAATTAAACCTCTTATTGCGGATATGGGAAAGGGCTTTCAACGGCCTCCAATTCCATATGGACCTCTTATCCTTCTGAGAATTGGTTTCGTCTCCGGTGCCAGATTTCGGCCTGGATTTGGGATCAGGCAAAAGGGGCTTAGATCGAGAACTTGAAGTTGGAATTGAATTCCTTGAAGAATTTCTGTCCAAGTAAAAAGCTTTGCTCATAGTCTCAACATCTTTCAAAAACTTCTTTTGGTTATTTGAACCACCAACACTCTTCTTACCAGCTTCACCTCTCGACAACATCATCTTTTTCCCAGAAAATAAATAAATAAATTGAATTGGCGTTAATTCAGATGAAATGAAACAGAAATAACCCCATATTTAACTTTTAGAACATTGCAAACATAAAAAATTCGAATACAGTAGGACAAATAAAGTATATGGGAAAAAGAAATTAAAAAAATGAAGAGAACATAAAGGGCTGGGGACCATACACCGGAGAAGGAACCAAAGCTTGAGAAGTAGGTGAAGCGGAAAGTGTGAACAATAATGAATAAAAGGGAGAGGGAGAGAGAGAGAGAGGAAATACATATGAAAACTTACAGAGAGTTGTGATGTTGTGTTCGAAGATTGTAATCTTCTTCTTCTTCTTCTTGCTCACCAAATTCTCTCTCTCTCTCTGTTTCTATCTGTGAGGTGCCGCTACCAATTTCAAAATGGAAGAATTTCTAACAAGAAAGAATATAGTAAAAAATGAAAATATTAGGACAAAATAATGCATTTTGACTATTTTCCGTTTCCCTCTGATTCGGAAAACCTTTTTTTTTTTTACAATTAATTTATAAAAATTTGAAGGTCTATTGTTACGGTGTTAAAAAATGTTATGTCTAATGTCAAAAAAATGTTGTGTCTGATTTGTTAAGAAAAAAATTAAAAGTCAATATTTAATTTAATAGTTAAAATATTTTATAAAATGTATAATTTAAAAAAATCTTAAGAGTCAATGCATTTGATAGTAATGGTAAATGAGTTACGAATAATAACTTATATTGTAAGTGATTATTTTTATTTTATTTGAATGATAATATTTTTTAATTTCGGATAAAATTCTTTTTTAATTTTAATGTTGGTTCTGTAGCAATAGGAATTGAATAAAAATATTATAATTTGAATGCTAACCATTATGCAGGTTCAGTATGAGAAAATTTAGGAAATACATAGTTAGTTAATAAGTGACCAATAGACTTTTTTTTTTTTTTTCTCTCTCCTCTTTTACTACTCATTATTTTTTTAATTAGGACTCTCTCTAGGCTCCTCATTGGTTCCCTGCATTATTTATATGTATATATTATTATTTTTTTGATATGGTATAAATTATTATTATTATTATTATATTTTTCTGGACATTACCGTATAGATTATTTAATTTGGACTAATTCTTTTCACTAAAAAAAAACTATTGGTATTACTGTATTTTGAAATTTTGACCTTTGTTATTAAAGCACTAATGACCCATTCCCAAAGTTTAATTAAATCAAATATTTATAGTTGTCAAAAAAATGTTGATAGCAATTTTCTTTTTACTTTTTTGAATCTTTTTTTATTCTTACCTTCAGTTTCTTATTTTTCTTTTTCCTTTTTCTTTTCTCGGCCAGGAACTACCCTGGCGACCATGTCGATTGCAGGGACTTACAGAAGTACCGACGAACAAACAACCTAAGCCCTTTTTCGATAGCCAATTTTTGGCAGTTATTCACTAAAAAAATTATTTTTGAAAATTTTCAAAAAATTTTAAAGATAAAAGATATACATCATACATTAAAAAAATTGAAAACATCAAAATGAATATTCGAAATCTAATTGGCTAACAACATCCAAAACCCTTTTAATTTTTCAACTTAGACTATTTTTTTTTGTTTTTCAACTTAGACTATTTATGATAGTCATATGAGTTATACAGGCTAAACGTTTATTTATTTAATTATTTATAAAAAAATGAAAAAAAAATATCGTTAACTCCACAAAAAAAACTTAAGACAAAAGAAAGGTATTTTTAAGGTGGAAAACCTTTAACTAACCAAGTTTTTTAGTGGGTGGATCGTTTATTTAATTTTTTGAATTGGATCAGGAAAAACATTGGAAATGTGCTAAACAATTTTTTAAAATGCAAAAATAAATAAATGGCCTGTCCATTTAATCTTCGGTCTAACCTGTTTATTCAAATATTTAAATGGGTAATAACATTAGTTAGATGATTTATTTTGACAATCCTATTTTCCAAGAATAGCATTTGAAAGTAAGAGAACATCCAAAAAACTCATATAATTGAGCTATTAAAGCTCTTAAACAAAACGTCTAAAAATCTAATATTAGAAGAACATACCGACCTCTATTAAGAAGAATAGACGAAAATTATAAAACATTAAAACTAACCATCCCAAAAATCTTCAAAGCATCCAAGTGAACATTCAAAATTTAGTACTAGAAAAACTTCCAAAACTTGATATCAGAAGAACATAAATAACCTTTGCAAAATAAATATACCAAAGTAAGATAATTATATTGAAACATCTAAGACATAAACCTAACAGGTAAAAAAACCCTAGCGATCCAAATGAACAACCAAAATCATATATCAAAAGAATATAAATATAAAATTTTCTGAAATAAAATGAATCAATCAATTTATCCCAAAACAAATTAAACCAACTTTATTTATAAATATAAGCTTTGTATTTTACTATTTTTACATAGTATGATAAATCGAGATATCGTCCCCCTAATCTATAGTTAATACTTAATTTGACCTTGAACTAGACTCAAATTGTCCACAAAATTTCGAGGGATTCAATTTGGATACGAAATTTATAATCGTAACTCAAGTTAGCTCTGCAGTAATCTCTATTATTGACATGCTAATTTGGCACGTTAACTTGCCTTAATTTGATTTGTTTTGCTCCGATTTTATGTGGTCGAGACCTACTAGAGTTCTAAAGAGCTTGAATGCTACTCTCATGACTCAATTTTTAGATTGAACTTGTCATTATTATCTTTGTGGGGATATTGGAGAGCAATAGTCAAGCTTCTAAGAGCTCTAGTAGGTCTCGATGATGTATGTGTGTTTCGCTTAACTTTTTCGACAGAATTAAAGAAGGAGTAGAGTACCTCAATCTCTTTCGAGTAGCGGGATACGACTCCTATTAAGTAAATGAGTTTCGACAATTCAAAAGCCAAAGTTGACAAGTATATGAAACTTGCAGTGAAATGAATTTCTTATTGATTACAAAGATCAGTCGAGTTACAAAAACGGGTAAAGTAAAATATTGACTAATAACAATGGCTGAGGAATTTGTCAGATTTTTTGTAGTAGTGAGAAAGCTGAGAATGATGCCTTCAAGTACATAGACGTCCTCTATTTATAGGCATGATGCTTGACTCAGTTATTTTGGATTTTGCTCACGTTTGAAATGACTCCTTGGTCCTGAAGTTGCGGACCCATGTCTTATGTTACCCTTGCTGCTAAAGAAATCTATCCACATTCTGTAGCGGTTACTTCTTTCATCTGAATTGTTGCTAAGCACACGAACCTCCATTCTCCTCGATATGACGAAGTCCATAACCTTGACTTCTATTCATCGACCACGCCTCTCACATGTGTCGAAGCTCTAGAAATGTCTTTCTTTGGCATCGACGATTTCACACATGTCCTTTGGGTCGTGATCTTTATTTCGATCCAACAATGTGAAATTTGGGTGAAGAACCCAAATCAAAGTAAGTTAACATGCATATTGTTAACGGGAAATAGTTATGAGATTAATAAAATTTAGGGTAAAAGACAAATATACATCTAACCTTTTTAAAATCAGACAAAAATAATCCCTACTTTGCTTAAATATCCACATGCCCCAACCTTTAAGAAAAGTGGACACTACTACCCCTCTGTTGATCTAACCCACGTGTGACCATTATGAAGGTGTGTGATGTGGCTATCAATGGCGCCTAGCTGGCCGTAACAGAGCCATGTTGTAAAGACCAAGCTCATAATGGACATTAGACAGCAAAACTAAGTAGATTCCTTTGGGGGAATGAAACCCTAATTTCAACGGGTTCATGTAAAAGAGGGGTAACGTCAACGGCTTCATGTAAAAGAGGGGTAACGACTTCATTTTGCTGTCTAATGTCCATTATGAGCCTGGTCTGTACAGCGTGGCTCTGTTACGGCCAACTAGGCGCCATTAACAATCACTTCACATGTCTTCATAATGGTAACATGTAGGTTAGACCAACGGAGGGGTAGTAGTGTCCACTTTCCTCAAAGGTTGGGACATGTGGACATTTCAGCAAAATGAAGGATATTTTTGTCTAATTTTTAAAAGGTCAGAAATATATTTATCTTTTATGCTAAAAGTTATGATTGTAAATTTGAGGTCTAAACTGAAACTTTTATGAGTCTTGAGCCTGACTCAAATTTTAAGGATCCAATTAAACATGAACTCCACTAGTTTGCATGCTAAATAATTCGGGAAGTTTAATTTCACACCCGGATTAAAGAGCAATGCCAAATCGTAGAGCATCCAATGACACTAATTTGCATGCAAACTTAATCTCTTCCATTCATACTAACACTTTTCCTTCCATTAATTACCATTTAGCAACCTAATAGATTATTATATGAATTTATTTATTGATTTTTTTAATGTAAATATAAAAATTTATGTGTTTATTTTAGTCTGCATTTATTAAATAAAATAATTTAAAATATTTTATTAATAATAAACTTAATATGTGCCGAATGGCGGAACTTGAATCAATTTTTTGGGGGGCCAAATTAAAAAATTTTAGTATAAAATTATTGAGTTATGTTTAGATGTACGTAAAAAATTAATCATTAAATCAATTATCATTATAAAATATATATTAAAATATAAAATGCATATTTAAAAATATAATTTAAAATATATATATATATATATATATATATATATATATATATATATATATATATAAATAAT
>JASCZI010181467.1:53862-70456 GCA_036250425.1 Stylosanthes scabra
CAAACTCCCATTGCTGTAAGTTCTAAATTTTATTAAATTCAGATTCAATTTCTTTTCGCAACTAATTAACACTTTAATGATATTATTGTTAGGGACCCAATGCTGTTGGCTCAAGTATAGTTTCTAAAAAGCAGCCAGCAGGCCAAACTAGTAGAATTTCAAGTGCAAAGGCTAGTTCAACCAAGCTTTCTCAAAAAGGTTCAATAACACAATCAAAGAAGAAAGTAGCAAACACACAAGTTGGTACTCAACAATCTCAAGCAACTTCTAAAAAGGCCAAAGTTAATACTTCTAAAAAAGCTCAAATACATGGCAAGAATACCACCCCAGGCTTGAAAAAATAGGGAATGAGTCACCTAAGAAGCTTTAATCAGAAGCAATGAAGTAATCCTCTTTGAAGATAATTTCTTTTGGTATTGTAATGTATTGGTTATGGCAAGGACCCTTCAGTGCCATTTCTTTATGTTTTATTGCTTCTTTAGTGCTAGTAAAGTATGATATTTTAGCATGTTTAAATTTGATTGTAATGAAAATTGTTTATGAGATATTATATGCAATATTATGAACTTATCATTACGTTGACCTCATTTTTCTTTAGAGTTTATGGACAAATGCAACTGAAATGGAGATAAGAAGGATGTAAGAAAATAAGTGATGAGAAGAATGAGAAAATGAATAAACACCATGTGGAGGGTTTCGTAAAATTTTCAAATGTTTTTTTATTTTTTAATTTTTTTATTCCACTAACAATAACAATTGCCACAGTGGAATAAAGGGGAGTTAGGTAGCACTTTAACAGAATGTTAACTTTGTTAATGGCAGGATGAAATTGAGTCAATTTTAAAACGTTGGGGACACAAATAGGACGTTTTAAACGTTAGGGACATCTTTGAAACTTGGCCCAAATGTTAGGGACGTAAACAATACTTTACCCTTTTAATTATTACAAGCATACATATCAAAATCATATTAACATGATATAAATTTACCATTCATAGAAATAAGTATAATACATCAAAGATATAAATTAACATGATAAAGAGTTGCAATACTCCTCAGAATACATGAGAGTTATTACAAGCATACGTATGAAAATTATATTAATATAATATAAGTTTACCACCCATAGAAACAACTATAAAACGTCTAAGATATAAATTGACATGATAAAAAATTGCAGTACTACTCAGAGCACATGGGAGTTATTACAAGCATATGTATCAAAATCATATTAATATGATATAAGTTTACCACCTATAAAGACAAGTATAATACATCTAAGATATAAATTAATATGATATAAGAGTTGAGAGAAAAATAATGATACACTCCAAATTTTTAGGATATTTTTTAAAGAGTTATATATCCTAAATAATTATGATTAATTTGGATCATATTTTTAGTTATTTCATTTGGATAAAGAGTTCTAGTACTCCCTAGAGTACATGAGAAGAAAACAATGACACACCCCAAATTTGTATGATGATTTTTTTTAGAGTTATAAAACGTAAATAATTATGATTGATTTTGAACATTAAATTGCATCCAATATAAGATTTACTAGGTACCCTTGTCACAAGGAAGAAGATAGGGAGCATGGTCGTCATGCAACGTAAGGTAGATGCGCCTTTGCACCATGCGTTTTTACGTAAGAGGCGCTCTCCACAAAATGGACTCCCTTATGTTTGCGCTTTCCATTTTGGTGCCTCCAAGGAGGAAGGCGCTTATCGCTTCCACGCATCCACGTGGATAGCGCTCAACGCTTTTCCAAAACAGGAGCATTCTGGGAATAAATTTTGAAAACAAGGGCATTTGAGTAAATTAGCCCTCATTTTCAAAAGATTTTCATCTAACAAATGTTCTTTTCGTGCCTTCATTTTCATTCAACTTTATTTCTATATCCAAAGCCACAAACACTTTACCATATCAGTTTTTGTTTAATGAACTTATTTGTGAGATACATGAACGGAGGAGCTTGAGCATGATTGGCACTGCTAAACTTTTATCACGATTATATATGCTGGAAATTGGGAATTAGCAGGAAATAAGCCAATAATTGCTAGGAAACCACTTGTTTACACAAGTGCATTGACTAGTGATACAGATTAAGAAATCATTTGGCATAGTAGATTAGGACATATATCAAATGATAAGATAGAAACTATGAAAAAATCATATGAAATATTTTCTTTATGTCAAAATGAAAAATATTTCATATGATCCCTGACATTATGCTAAGCAAAAGAGGCTTTCTTTTTCACATAGCATAACCAGGTCTACAAACTGTTTTGATGTTGTCCATATGGATATTTGGGGACCTTTGGCTATTTCATTCATTGGTGGTCACAAATGTTTTTTAACCATAGTGGATGATATAAGAGCAGATTCACATGGACATATTTCATGAAAAATAAAAGTGAAGTAGCTTCTTTAATTCCCACTTTTGTAACCTTGGTTGAAACACAGTTTCATGCAAAAATAAAGTCTATCAGAACTGATAATGGAAAAGAATTCCTTATGCAGTCCTTCTATGAATCTAATGACATTTTTCATCAAACTTCATGTGTAGAAACACTACAACAAAATGGGGTTGTAGAAAGAAAACGTCAAGACATTCTTAACATGACTAGAGTTCTAATCTTTTAAAGTAACTTGCCTTTAAAATTATGGAATTATGCCACTGCACATCCAATTCCTATACTCAGCAGAGTTCCATCAACTCTTTTACTTGACAAAAGTCCTTATCAAATTCTGTTTAATAAATTACCAAACATTTCACATGTTAAAATCTTTGGATGCTTGGCCTTTGCACCCACTTTAATCAATCATAGAACTAAGCTTTAACCAAGAACTCGAAAAGCTGTCTTCATTGGTTTCCAATTAGGAACTGAAGGCTACATTTTAATGGATCTTTCAACTAAAGGCATATTCATTTCAAGGGATGTGATCTTTTATGAACATATTTTTCCCTTTCATTCTCATACTACATCAGATGAATCATGTTCTAATGCACTAACCACACGTGTCATGCATAAGCACATTCCTATATTGCATAATACATATTTTGACACCTCACAAAATCCATATCATGGATGGCCTTTGGTTGATACATATAATCAATCAACACCCGATTCTATCACAATTAGTTCACTTACTGCACCTACTAGCTCAACTTCTATAAATAATGCACCTTCACCACAACAAATTTCTCGTCCATTAAATAATGACAATCAGCAAAATTTAAGAAAGTCTAATAGAATTAGGCGCCCTCCTAAGCATCTTGTTGATTTCCATTGTATGCAATTCTCCACTGATCAGGATACTTCAGGCAGTGCCACTCCCTCTTCTCCAAGGTATCCTCTCTCTTAAGTAATTTCATTTGACAAATTAACACTTAAACACAAACAATTCTTCCTAGCTATAGACAATATTACTGAACCAACTTCTTTTGAGCAAGCTATTCAATATGATTGTTGGAAGAAAGCAATTCAGGATGAACTTCTTACTCTTGAGAATAATATGACCTGAGTTATTACCACTCTTCCAAAAGGGAAGAGGGAAGTTGGATGCAAATGGGTCTTTAAGACCAAATTGAAGCCTGATGGATCTGTTGAATGCATTAAGGCACACCCTGTAGCAAAAGGATACACACAATTGCCTGATTTTAATTATTTTGACACCTTTAGCCCTGTTGTCAAGATGTTTACTTTTTGGGTTCTATTGGCACTTGCTGCTCACAAGGGATGGTTCCTTCATCAATTGGATGTTAATACAGCTTTTTTTGCATGGTGATTTGCCTGAAATCGTGTACATGAGAGTGCCACCAGGATGTTTGTTCCTCCCAATAGCATTTGCAAGCTAGAGTGTTCTCTTTATGGCCTCAAACAAGCCAGCCGGCAATGGAACCACAAATTATGCTCAGTTTTGAAAGCATGTGGTTATAATTAGTCACGAGTTGATTATTCTCTTTTCACTAAAGGATTTGGTATTGCATTCACAACAATCCTAGTTTATGTTGATGATTTTGTCCTTGCAGACAATGAAATGCTTGAAATCAACCGAATTAAGGCTTTGCTGGATGCTAATTCAAGATCAAGGATCTGGGTTGTCTCAACTATTTCCTTGGTTTTGAGGTTGGTAGGAACAGGGATGGTATTCTTCTATATCAGTGCAAATATGCTATTGATCTATTAAATGAATTTGGCATGACTAACTCCAAACCTACTTCAACTCCTATGTGCTACACTTCTCATCTTTCAAAATCTTCTGGCTCTCCTCTTCCTAACTTGACCTCCTATCGTAGGCTTATAGGGAGGTTGTTGTACTTGACAAATACTCTCCCAGACATTAGCTTTGCAGTTAACAAACTAAGTCAATACTTAGATTGTGCAACTGATGCTCATTTTAAAGCAGGTCTTCATGTGTTGAGATATGTTAAGCAAGCTCCAGCAAAGGGCATCCTCTTTTCCTCCAAATCTGATCTTCACTTGACAAGATGCTCTGATTCAGATTGGACGACTTGTTCTGATACACGCAGGTCTGTGTCTGGCTTCATTTTTTTCGATCATTGGTTTATAACTCGACTAAAAGAGGAGTTCGTTCGTGTGTCACATTTCGAAACATTAACCCCTTCAGCATAGGCATCAAGGTTAAGCATCGAAACATTACGTTACACCTAAATACATAATCAACCCATATTGAATCATATCCCTACACACTTTTGCATCCTCAAGACATTGTATTAGTTCCACTTGTTCCTATTCTAATGTTTTACTATGATATTATACTCTAGGCTACTAATAAATAAGGCACGTTGTGCATAATCAAATAATTAATTCACAAGCTGTCACATTGGTGAGCATCAACATTATGTAGTGTTTTAATTCATTTTCCAATCTTCCATATCACACTTCTGTTTCTTTCTACCCTTGTGCATTAACTTCTGCCATCATCTCCCATTCTTTCTTCCATTGAAACTCCTTTTGGTGTTTGTATTCTATACATAGCCCTTTGAGCATGTCCTTTCTTGCTAGCACTTTGTTCTTCAAAAATCTTTTCTCTCATGTTGTTCTAGTTTCACCAGCAATCCATCTTGCCATGACCTTGTTATCTAATATCACCTTTAAATTTTCCTCTCTTACTCCTACTTCCTCTAGAATTGTCTCACAAACACCATCTATCAAAGCCTCACATTTTATTCTTTCTTCTTTTATCTCATCCATCCATGCCTTCAATACCCCCATCTTCCATTGTTAAGTATCCCACTACCATACAGTTGCCACTTTCAACGTTTTGTACCACACATTGCCACCATTGCCATTCTATTTCATCCTCATCCGAACTCACATATTCCTGATACTCTTCCTTACCTTTTCCTTTTCCACTGCCCAATTATCAATTATGGCTCTAACCTGCTCCCACACACCCCTCCAATTAACCTCTCTATTCTCAAACACTTTCTGATTTCTACAACTCCATATTGTCCATATAACAACGAAAAATAGCATTAAATATTTTCTTTTTCTACATCTAGCTATTTTTTCTCTGTCCACATTTCAAACCATGTCTTCAACTCACTCAGACCAGCCCAACATACCCTTCCCCAATTTTGAGCCAACCACCAAAGTTGTGAAGAAAACTTACAGTGTAGGAAGAGGTGCGAGGCTAACTCTGCTGCCCCTTCACATAATTGGAATTTATCCTCTCCTTCAGCAATAATGTTCCTTATTCTAAGTTTCTCCTTTGTATTGACCCCATCAACAATCGCGAACCATGCAAATAGCTCCACTCTCGGTGGAACCAATCCTTTCCATATGTTGTCGAAAACATGTCTTTGTGTCGGGATGCCACACTTATGTCCAGTTGCTATTTCAACAAAGAACTTTATCGAGTAGGCTCCATCTGGTGTGAACCTCCACATCAGATTATCGCCATTACTTGCAAACAGAAAAACAAATTCCAGAATATGTTGTAACTCCCCTATTTGTGGTCTCTCTCTCTCTCAAAGAACTCTCTTCGCCACTGGAAAGGGGGTCTGGCTTCTGTTTCTTCTTAGAATCATCTATTGTCTCATGGAAAAGTCACAAGCAACATATTGTTGCTCAGTCATCAGCGGAGGTTGAATATCGAGCCCTAGCCTTGGCCTCTTATGAAGGACAATGGCTTACTTATATTCTTCGAGCCTTTCAGGTCAAAGTAGAGAAACGAATTTCTCTATTTTGTGGCAATAAATCTGCAATGCATATAGCCTCCAATCCTGTGTTTCACAAGCGGACAAAGCATATTGAGATAGATTGTAACACAATTAGAGATTGTGTGCAAGATGGATCATTTAAACTTTTGCCTATTTGATAAACATATTTTTGATGGATTATTTTGTGCTTTAAATTCACAATTTATCAGTCTCTGATCACTTAAATACTTGTGAAACAAGCGCATTCATGAATAATCGTTCCTTATGATTTAAACTGCAAACACATGCTATTTTAGCCAAATTTCTGCTATGAATTCACTCGTTTTCCATTCCGCTCGATGTCTTGATTTGTTTGTTCAAGTTTTTCAGGTTAGAATAGGCTAGGATTGGAACGGAAGTGGCTAAAAAGGACGCGAGGAACGAAAGAATCATGAAGAAAAGTATGGAAGCCAATTCTATCCTCTATGCATACGCATTGAAGGAGTGGTGCGTACCCACCCTCCAGCATAGGTGCGTACGCACATGAAGCTCGATGCGTGCACACCCACAAAACTTGGGCGGCACGCATGTCGGAGCTGATGCGTACGCATAAGCCAAGCAGTGCGTACGCATCCAGGCCTGGATTGTGCCTATAAATAAAGGAAGACCACACCATTTTTGGAGAGCCCTCATACACCCATTTTCTTTTAGTTTAATTTCTTTAGGATTTCCTTTTGTAAGCCACATCGGCCAAACATTTTATTGCTTTTCCATTTAATTGTTATACTGTTACTCTGCCCGTTTCATTTCTGTTAATATTAAGTACCGTTACTCTGTCCGTTTATTTTCTTCTATTTTGCTATCATGTCTTACTGTTATGCTGCCTGTTTTATTTCTGTCATCATGATTACTGTTAATAGCGAGTAGTGACCTTGTGTCTTGGCCATGGGTTGAAGTGTGCGGATGACCTTAGCTACTGGTCCCTAAAGGCAACTGATGGGAGGAGCGGTAGTTCCGAGGCCGTTGACACTGCGTCCCTGCCAATAACGGGAAGACCTTAACGACATGGATTTGATGAGTTATCAGAGTTCACCAAATATCTTGGTCTTACGTTATTAAGTATACCTAGGATTTTCAGATAGGGGCTAACTCCACCACTCGACCATTTGACAGAGTGGCTAGTCTCCTTTAAGTGACAGTCCATCCAAACTAGGATTGGTAGTGATAATGGGGACGCACAGTACTTCGATCCATGGCCGGGCACCTTTTAATCATTCCTGCAATCATATTCTGCTCTTTGTTCTCTGCTCTCGAAACCCAAAACTACAACCCCGAACATTTCCTGAACCAAAAGCAAACTTCAGTTTTCAATTCCTAGGGAAAACGACCCGAGTCCAGTACTCGGTATTTTAACTGGTTGCATCCTGTGACACATCTTTAACTAAATTTGACAAGGTTCCCGTAAACTGGTTCGGAGCTATCTGCAACGAACTATTGCTTTTTTCAAACCGGTCTCGGGGCCGTCGTCACTATTCCCACATCAGAACAAATTGTTGATGTCCTCACGAAGAGCTTATCTCCAGCATCGTTTAGCAAATTTCAGAGCAAGCTTGGAATGCATGACATTCACCTTTCAAGCTTGAGGGAGGTTGTTGGTAGATGATTTAATTGTATTGATTAAGTTAGTTGAATTAGTTTTGATATTTAAGTCTCTTAGTTTGTTACACTTAGTTATCATAGCTAGTAAGTGTGTTTTGTATATATAGTTAGCTCTCATTTACTCTTAGTGTGTGATTCATCATTTTAAGAAATGAGAAGTCATTTTTTTCTTCTCAACTATTCTGTCTTTTCATATTTTTATGTTTTCTCTACATAGACATTCATACCACTCCTGAACTCACCTTTTCTCATATGGCACTCAACATGAAAGTGTATTATATACGCATTTCATCTTAGAAGCAGAGCATTGGCTGAAATGTCTTGTAGAAATTAGAATACATTTATTTATTATTTATATAGAAGATACATGTTTATACATGGATTGTGTCAGAAACAAGAAAGGATAATTAGAGGAAAGGATTTTATCTCAACTGGGTGTAATATGATAACAATAGTACTACAGAACTAACATTAGGAAATCATTATGGAATTAATAATTAAGTTATTATTTAAAATTAAAAAATTTATCATTCAAAATTGATAAACGTTATCATCCAAACATAATAAAAGTGATCACCCACAGAATATATGAGTTATCATTCGTAACTCATCTACCATCGCCATAAAATATATTGACTCTCAAGACTTTCTCTTATACTAAATATACAAATATAATTATAGACGAAATCAAAATTAAAAATGTTTAATATTCTATAATTAACAGCGGTATCAGGCTAACAATATGCAAAATATGTTGATTGAATCTAATAAATGTTAATATTTTAATATCTTTCTTCAAACTTAAGTGAGATTGAATAAGATGATCTTGAATTTAGACACTAAATTCTGAAATTAAGTAGGACTATATTTTTTGGTGTTCTAAGTAGGACTATGTACCTTTGTTGATATATCAACTCTCTAGGCCCAATATTTAGGTCAAATAATTATAAATTGACTTTTAACGTTTTGATTGTTTTATTTAGTCGTAAAATGTTTTAAATATATTCAAAGTTATTGTTTTATCATTAATTAGTAGATGAATCATGAATAGTTAATAAGTTAAGTCATTTATAATCATTTGTTACGTTCAGAATTTTATTGGTGCTGTAAAAAGAGTGAAAAGACTAAGAAGCTATTTGAGTTGTTTAAGTGCAAGATCAAACTAGATGAAAATGGTGCAAGATTTTTCCTTCGCTTATGATGAAATTGGAGCTAGAAATAAGAAAGACAACCAATAAAAACATATAATTTTTTATTTTCCTTTTTCTTTCTCTTTTTATCTAAATATTAGACATTAAAATAATACTGTATCCAAATATTGATAGAATTGCACCAATGCAAAAGTGTATTATTTTAATAGTTTGAAATTTATCTTAGAAGAATCAAAGTATTTGTATTTTAGTCACAAAAAAAAAAAAGTATTTGTATTTTCTTGTAATTTCAAAAGCTACTGCAGATATTAACAATGCAGGAATTGAAAATATGAAGTGATGTAATAATTGAAATGCTATGGTGGTCCACCCAGGTTTTTCAAACTGAGGCGCCAAATGCCAATTGACGATCAGAATTGTTACAAACAAGAAGAACAAACATATACATCTAAGAATTTCAAATTTTGAAGTAGCCTTAAACTGAATTTCAATTTATTGATGCTACTCACTCTCTATCTCTTTCCCTTGTACTTTAATTAGTTACACCCAACATTGTTGTATAAAAATATTATTAGGTTTGTTTAGTCTATTATTTTTTTTTTTTTTATAATTTTATCAACTTTTTAATTAAATTTCTATACATTTTACTTTTAATTATGTCTTTATGTCCTTATGTTGTTTTTAATTTTGTCATTAGGTTCCTTTTGTGATAAAATCGTTAGGATTTACAAAATATCCTCTGTCTTACCGTGGCTGCTAGCACAGAATTAGCCGATGCTTATTCTCCGGATACTGTCATTCTTTCTTTTCCGGGAAAAGAAGTTCACGAACAGTAGGCCTTCTACCTCCACACGGCATTGCTCCGTCAGGCTTTCGCCCATTGCGAAAAATTCCCATTGTGCCTCTCGTAGGAGTTTGGGCCTTGTCTCAGTCCCAGTGTAGCTGATCATCCTCTCGGACCAGCTACTGATCATCTATTTCATTTCTTAATTGAAGATATCACAATAACTAATGACTAACTCCTTAAATATAATTTCTCTATACTTTTTAGAAAAACAAAATAACCTTTTCCTTTTCTTTTCATACTCCAAAATAATAATTATCCAAATGGTAATACTAGGTGTACACTTATTTTGTCCAACCAAGTCTAATCAAGTCATTAATTTCTATATTAAATTAAAAAATAATTTCGATATCAAATAGCACATAAATAATTTTCTATTTAATATCAAGATGGTCTTCTATTTGTAATAAAAATAAATGATTTAGTTAGACTTGATTGACAAAATAGGTATCCGCCTAGAATTATTGTTACGAATCATTTAAAAATACTAAAAACAATCATTTAAAATAATAAAAAAAATGACCATCTAACTGATCTTTTAAACTTAAAATAAAAATATTAATTGACCTTAGCATAAGGAGTATCTTCTACTACGATGACATAAGGAGTATCTTCTTCTTGTAAGAACAATTGAAATTTTGTAATATCTATAAACTTATTTCTCTTACCATGAGCATATTGATGTTGGAAATATTAATAATAAAATATTGATATTTTAATTTTTATTGGTTTTGAAAAAATATATTTATTGTGAAAGTGGATCTAAACAAGAGTAAGTTAATTGGGCTCAATTTTTATTTTGGCCCAGAAGTAATACGTTGTGTTTTTTATAAAGGCTTAGACTTTTCCTTTAAAAGTTTTGATAACAATAATAACAACAATAACCATGGTGGTATCAACGTGGAATATAAATAAGAATATTTGGTTAAAAAAATATGAATTAATACCAAAAACAAAAAAATAAGAATTATGAAATTTTGTACTTGCTTAATATATTGGCAAGCTGTCCAGCATAATACAATCTATCCTTGTTTATTTAAAAGAAATGTTTGGTAACTATAATTTTTTAATCATAAATAATTATGATTTTTCTATTTTAGTATTTAATTTTATTTATAAATTATTATTGAATTAAATGCATATTCTTACCTGATATAATTATATAATTACGGAGTGATGCCCGAAATTTTTTCAGAGTTTCGGACTTTCCACCGGCAAGTGCACCGGATCGTATCAAGTAATAAAAAGTGAGTAAAAGTATTGTTCCCACGGAGATTAATGGACTAATCAATAATGACTAATCGGTTATTTAATTAGACAAAATCAATTACCAAGGTGGTGGTGAATCAGAATCAAATCTAATCTACTAAAATCATGCAAAATCAATCAAAATCTCACTAAATCAATGAATTGAAAACTTGGACAGCAAGGAATAATTAATGAAAAATCAACAATAATGAGGACAACCCAATGATTTGGAGATATTCACCCATACAAGATTCTAATTCAATTATAACTTTCTTCTCATGCAAGTAATCATCGAATCACCATGAACCTTAATTAACTAAACCCTAATCTCTTAGTAATTTAGTTTCTCTAACCCTAATTAATTATCAATTTCTTTATTAACTAATTAAAATAGAGGTTAAGATCTAACCTAGTTCAATTATGTGAAGCACAATAAGAATTGCATATCAGTTCAATGTCACTTACTAATCTATTGAATCCTAATTGAAATTCATAAATAATGGCATAAATAATCAATTGATTATCTCTAACCTTACTGGAGATTTACGAAATTCAATCCTCATACACAATCAACAATTAGTTTTCTCAAACATAATAATTGAAAGGAACAAAATTAATTACCTCTCGGTTTTATCAATTCTGTAAATGAAAAATAGAGGGATTGAATTATGACATTGATGAAACTTGCAGTGAAAGAAATAAAATTGAATTAACTTGGCATGCTGGATGAACAGAGCTCCTCATCCCTGGATTTATGAGGTTTAGTTGCTCATGAAGGGCAACAAACCATGAAGAAACAAAAGAAAATTCGTGCTGACCCTAATCCTAGTTCTACGTAGAAAACGTGATGAGAAAATAGAAATTGAACAAGTCTGTAAATAATCCAAAAGTAAAAAGTGTGCAGACTTAACCTAAAAATTAACTATATATACTAACTTACTAAAAACCTAGGCAGCATTATAATTACTGAACGTAGGGAAAAATTGATACAAGTCTTGGGCCTTGAGGAGGTGAGTCACGTTTGGGCCAAGTCTGGAACTTGGTCCAAACATGACCTTGAGTGGTGAGAGGTGAGAGCTTGGGATGTATGGCCTACCTCAAGTTTGGGTCACGTTTGGGCTTGGCCAAACGTGACTCAAACATGGCCTTGATGTGTGTGGGGGCTGGTCACGTTTTTGCTTCCCAAAAAACGTGGAGAAAACGTGGAAGCTTGGAGTGTGGACTTGGCTTAAGATTTTTAAGAGGTTGAGGCGTAATCTAGCTTGTTCCAAGTTTGCTTGAGTGAGTTTGGAGAGAGGTATGGGCTGATCACGTTTGAGTCACGTTTCGGCCAAGCCAAAATGTTACAGAAACGTGACCAGGGTGAGCTTGCCTTGCCTTGGGTCACGTTTGGGCCATGTCAGGAACATGGGCCAAACGTGATAGAAACGTGGATGATGGGTGAGGTTGATGCCCTTCCCTTTCTCTTGAGAGGTCACGTTTGGCCATGCTAGCAACATAAGCCAAACATGACATGCTTGTGACCTTGGTGAGCTTCCTTGGCGAGCTTCCTTGGCTAGCCTTGGTCCTTAGATGGTCACGTTTGGCTATGTCTTTGACATGATCCAAACGTGACTTATGCATTATATTGTGAGTTTGGTGGCTTGATTGGGAGCATCATGGATGTCACGTTTGGGCATGTCTTGTTTCATGACATGGTCCAAACGTGACCTATATAGCTTTAGGGTGAACCTCTGATTTAATTTTGTTCCAAGCTTGCCTTTGTTTTTTGCTTTCTTATTTTTCTATTTTTTGCTTTCTTCTTCCTCTGTTTTTTCTTTGTTTTTTTCAATTTCCTACAAATAATTAACAAACACTCAAAGTATCTAATTTATTTAAGAAATTGACATTTTATATTGAGTATTGTGATAATTATCTACTGAATTAGCGAGAAATTAGTACCTAAAACCATAAAAAATATGCAAGTATCATGTAGGTTATTTATAGAATTTATAAATATTAATTTAAACATGATAATTTTTGTTTATGGTTACATATCATTACTCCTAATTAATTAATTCGATGTAAAAAAAAATTATTGGTTCCCTCGTATCTATTACTGTTCCCTGACAAAAGTATTACAAAAACTAATATTGTAATAATAAATAAAAATGGTGTTTTATTAATTTTTTATTAAAAAGTAGGAGTTAATTTAATATAAGATAAGTGTAGGAATATATATATATATATATATATATAGGTGAAATTTGATTTTGACATACATTAATAATTTTATCGTAAAATTTTGAATAAATTATATCTATTTTGATAAATATTTTTAACAAAAACAAAAAGTAGATTACCTATTTTATATCTATTAGTTATTAGAAATTTTAATTATATTTTATATTAACATTATTCATGTAATATGTAACATCCTAAAATTTATATATAATTGTTCAAAATATAGTTTATTTTATTATTTTTTATTTGCCAAAATAAGATAATATCATATATATGAATTAGTTTATATAATTATATTTTTTTATGTCAATATTACGCTGAAATGATACACGCAATAAATTTTGATGTAATAAAATTTCAAAAAAAAAAAATAGAGCGCAGAGGGTCGGCAATAAATAGTATGATTAATAATTAAAGTAATATAATAAGAAATAGTGCATAATAACAAAAAAAATAAAAAATAGTGAATCGTAAAAGGGGATGGGGGCGTTGAAGAGGAGAGAAAGAGAGATACATGTGAGGGAAAGAAAAGAAGAAAGAAGGAAAAAAAAAGAAAAAAAGAAGTGTAAAAAAATTAAGGTATTTATTTTTTTATTTTCTGATTATTATACATTATTATTATATTTATGTTATTATTATTATTATTATTATTATATTTATATTATTATTATTCATGTAATATGTAACATCCTAAAATTTATATATAATTATCCAAAATATAATTTATTCTATTATTTTTTATTTGCTATAATAAGATAATATTATATATGTAAATTAGTTTATATAATTATAATTTTTTTATGTCAATATTACGCTGAAATGATACACGTAATAAGTTTTAATGTAATAAAAAAATTTTATTTAGAAAAAGAGCGCATAGAATCGGTAATAAATGGTATGATTAATAATTAAAGTAATATAATAAAAAATAATGCATAGTAAAAAAAATAAGAAATAGTGCATCCTAAAGGGAGAGGAAGCGTTGAAGAGGGTAGAGAGGAGAGAGAGTTACATGTGAGGGAGAGAAGAAGAAAGAATGAAAAGAAAAGAAGAAAAATAATTATAAAAAAATTAAGGTATTTATTCTTTTACTTTCTGATTATTATACATTATTATTATATTTATATTATTATTATTATTATATTTATATTATTATTATTATTATATTATCATAACTGGTTATTATTATAATATTATTATTATAATAATGATTATTACGATGGTAGTTGATATTATTATAGTAATATTATTATTATATTATATTATTATAATAATAATTGTTATTATTATATTATTGTCACTATTATTATCATCATTAATATTATTAATTTATTTTTTATTAATTCCACGCGAGTGAAATACGCGGTGCTCATTATATATATTATTATATTGTTATTATTATTATAATTAATACTAATAATATTAGTATTGCTATTATTAATATTAATATTTTTATACTGTTATTATTATTAATATTATTATTATACTATTACTGTTATTATTAATATTATGATGCTTGATATTATTATTACTATTATTTATATTGTTTATATTAATATTATTATGCTCAATATTGTTACTACTATTATTGTTACTATAATAATAATAATTATATATCAGCAATATTATTATTATTATTATTATTATTATTAGATGATGATGGGTATTATTATTATCCTAATAATTATTAATGTTATTATTATATATATAATTATTATTGTATGATTATGTTAGCATGATGCATTTTAAATCGTGCGGAGGGGTTAATGTACCTATTATCTCCACTTACCAAAGCGGATCAGAAAAGAATTATTTAAGACTTGATTGCCAATTGATAAAAATGCAAGATGCTTTAATTGGTATATCGTAATTCTTACTTTGTTGTCATGATGTTATGAGATCCACCAAAAGTTGGGAATTCTCTAAAAGGCCTATAATAAGTAAGATAAACAAATAAAAAAAAGTGAAAAAAAAGTTAAGACACTTGCATTGCATATATCATTATTTTATAGAACTATGATAGCCACGATATTTTCCGTGAAAAGCGGTTGAAACCACCAAATAAGATTTTTATTATCTACTGAGAATTTTAAATTCTCACTATATCTATGTATTTGTGTGCGGTTTCAGATTTAGCTCAATAAGAACAAGTGAAATGCAAGCTATTTGTATTTGTGTGTGCTGATTCTACAGAATTATATATAAATAACCTATAGATTAATTTTCATTCTTACTTTGTATGTTGTATGCGTGACAGCTATATGTTTGTAAAGTTTGATTGTATTTGTACAAATTACAATTGAATTATCAGTTTATGTAATGAATTTTTGTTCTAAGAAAGGAGTGTTACATTTTGTGGTATCAGAGCGATACCCTTTATTGTGAATATTTTGACGGATTCTTATCGTTAAAATTATAATCATAAGCGGTTAGTATCCATGAAAGGGTGATCCGGGCTATTTCAAACTATACCAAAACCCCGCTTTCAGTGGCGGAACCAAAAATTTTGTAAAAGGAGGACAAAATTAAAAATAAAATAAACTACTAAAACATAATATATAAAAAATTTAAAAATATAATTCATAAATGAAAATTAACATTCATCAACATATTTTATAATTTTAGTATTTTTAATCTTATTTTACTTGATGGAATTTTATGAAATTAAAATTAACGATTATCATATTTGAATTGAATTTCGAAACAATCTTCTTTCAATATTTATAATATATAATTTACTAAAATTTTATCTTTTATCTTGTTCTGACATCTTTTTTTAATAAATTTTTCTCATGAAGAATATCTAGACAAACATAAAATGATAAAATTTTATTAAAACAAATTTATAATTTTATATTTTTGAAAAAAATCCAGAAGTGAGCAAATTTATCTAGTATATTTATATATTAAGTAATACTAAATGTATACTTATTTTGCCCAATCAAATATAATCAAGTCATTTATTTCTATATCAAATAAAATATCATTTCAATATTAAATAGCATGAACTTCTATTTTACATCAAAATGATATATTTGTCATAAAAATACATAATTTAATTAAACTTGGTTGAATAAAATAAATATAAACATAAGATTAATGTTTTATATAATATATTTATATTATTCTTCTATTATTATCATTAATCTAAATTCTAATTGGCATTAACATATTATGATACATATAATTTTATTGTGTTTGTTATATTAATATATAATTAGTTAATATATATATATATATATATATATATATATATATATATATATATATATATATATATATATATATATATATATA
>JASCZI010181468.1:0-29109 GCA_036250425.1 Stylosanthes scabra
TTTGGCCCCAACACTCATAGGAGGAACTCTACTCTTTTTCATTGGCCATGCCTAAGCCCATCATATAATTATTTAAACAAACCAAATTATATTTGGTGTACAATCACTCATCTCTGTTTTATGTTGGCTAGACTATAACAATCTAGATTGTTTTACTTGGGATATCGATTGTATTTGATTAACTATTGGCTACTAATATTTTGAGTTCATGTTTTCTTCATCTAAACTTACCTTATTTTATTATTACTTTATCAATTTACCATAAAAAAAAATTTCTAATAACATTACAAGTACAAGCTTTTTTTTGTTAATTTAGTGTTTACATTAGCCACGCCGTTTTCAATTAGCACAATCTCATGACTGTTTTAGTTTTCTTACCCCAAGTGTAGCCATTTTTGTTCAGTGTAGCCATTTTTTGTTCAGAAATACTAGCCACCCAAAACTTTGTGGTGCCTGAATATTTTATAGAACAAAGAAAATATATTAAAAACTAATTTCACAAGTCAATTTATTTCAAAATAATGCCAATGAAAAATTGAGATTAATAATCATTAAATACATATGTAATTTAGAATTTCATTAATGGAAGTTTAGGAAGTTAGTATTTTCTATCATCCACATCCTCATCACGTATATGATTATATGTAATTCTTTAGTTAAAGAAAATAGTAGAACACTCAGTCTAATTATTATTGTACCCATCTTAACTCTTGAGTATGGCACATTTTTATAGAATTTGATTTTTATAGAGTTTATTATATATGCATGTGTATCATGATGCCAGAGCTTTCCTATTTGATTAAATAAATGCAACCAAGTGAGGTTCCCCTATTCTACAAATCAATCAAATTTAAAATGTGATGGATGTTCATATTTTTTATTTTTGTCTATGTTTAGAAGTTCATAACACAATACAATTACACGAAAGAACATTATTAAAACTGAATTTCCTATAGTTTCTTAAAGCTTAATTAATGAACTCATGGAGTAACAACAATTTTGGCTATAAATTCTTAGTCAAAAATGCAAGTAGAAACTTACAATATCTTTAGAGGATGTGATTCTCTTAGTGCCATTCAGTAATACATTTTCAGTGATGCTGACATTGGTTGCTAGTCTTCATGTATGTATGTGTTGGATTTATAGTCAAATATTTAGTAAAAATTCCCCAAAAAAAGAAAAAAACTTATCATCGAATTTACCATCGAATAAGTATGAGTGCAATGAGGAATAAGCGAATTTCTAATAGTGAGACTTTCTTTTTTATTATTATTTCTTCCCATAACCAAAGTATGATCACGGTAGTGATTAATAATAGCTAACTTCTAAACGTTTAATAAATGTAAGTGGTGGTTAAATTGATTTAAAAATTCTTTAGTTGATCATGTTTCAGAAACGAAAATCGAATTCTCCATGCTTAATTAAAAGATCATGATTTTGTAGAAGTTTCACTTAACTTGTGAAAAAAAATTTCAATGGCAAAGTGGTGTCCCAATTATGCTTAGAAATCAGGAGACAAAAAAACATGTAATCACCGGCAACATATTACGTCTTTAATAAATTAATTTGAGATACAATATTTTTAATAAATAGAACAAAAAACATTGCTCACCTATTTTATAATTTAAATTTTGTGTTTCAACATTTAAGAAGTTCAAATAGAAAAAATGATGAGAGAACTTAGCACAAAGACAGCAAAGGGAGTAGATTATTAGCAGTGGTGGAACCAGAAATTTTATAGTAGGGGTCAAAATTAAAAATAAAATAAATTACTAAAATATAATATATAAAAAATTTAAAAATATAATTCATAAATGAAAATTAACATTCATCAACATATTTTATAATTTTAATATTTTTAATCTTATTTTACTTAATGGAATTTTATGAAATTAAAATTATCGATTATCATATTTGAATTGAATTTCGAAGCAATCTTCTTTGAATATTTATAACATATAATTTACTAAAATTTTATTTTTTATTTTGTTCCAACATCTTATTTTAATAATTTTTTCTCATGAAGAATATTTAGACAAACATAAAATGATAAAATTTTATTGAAACAAATTTATAATTTTATATTTTTGAAAAAAAACAGAAGTGAGCAAATTTATCTAGTATATTTATATATTAAGTAATACTAAGCGTATACTTATTTTGGCCAATCAAATATAATCAAGTCATTTATTTTTATATCAAATAAAATATCATTTATATTAAATAGCATGAGCTTCTATTTTACATCAAAATGATATATTTGTCATAAAAAATACATAATTTGATTAAACTTGGTTAAATAAAATAAATATAAATTAAGATTATTGTTTTATATAATATATTTATACTACCTTTTTACAATAATTCTATTTGCACGTCAAAATCAGCCACCAAATCAGCTATCAGTGTATAATATGCATTGAAATACAAAATACATGTGTAGTTTAACTTATTTTTAGTGTGTATTTAGTATTTCAATGCGTATTATACACTGGTGGCTGATTTGGTGGCTGATTTTGGTGTACACCTAGCATAACCCATTCTTTTATTATTATCATTAATCTAAATTCTTTTATTATTATCATTTATATTTATGTATGTTTTTTTTATATTTTTTTAACAAGTTGATTGATAATTGTATAATTTATCATAAATTATATCCCAAATAATAGATAATATTACCTAATAATATAATGATTTATTTTAGGTTTAATTACTCTGTAAGTCCCTATAATTTTACCAAATTTTTAATTAGGTCCCTATATATTTTTTCCTTTCAATTGAGTCCCTATACCATTTTTAAATTTGTAATTAGATCCCTGTTAACAATAAATATTAAAAGAAAATATTTATAAAATATAATTTTCTATTATTCTCGTACCTTACACTTTACATAAGGCTTATACTCATCTAAATATATTTTTCATTTACCTTTTAGATCAATATTCTTTAAAATTATTCTCAATTTGAATTAATCAAAGTTGCATATTTTTAGGAAACTTAAAGTGTGTTAAAGAAGAGGAAGAATGTTTATTTTATCATTCTAAAATAGAGAGAAATGTCATATTTAGCGAGTTAGTTATTAGTTTTTGTGTTATCTTTAATTTAGAGATGAAATCTTTCGTTAATTCTAACATTTTCTTCACGATAGGGACTTAATTACAAATTTTAAAACAATATAGGGACCTAATTGAAAGGAAAAAAATATAAAGACCTAATTGAAAATTTCATGAAACTACAGGGACTTATGAATTAAGTTAACCTTTATTTTATAATATAGGCCATTCATAAAAAAAATAGAAAAAATATATATAATATATAAATTTAGAGACCAAGGTAGCTTCTCATTCAATCTTAGAATTTCAACTTCCTATTAGAATGTCACGTCATCAAAATCACACAAATGACACTTCCTAAAGCACAACTCCTAATTTTGCTTAACACTTAGAACCCTTTTATTTCCCAAAAATCTTCTACTTAGAAGAATTTCGTAATTGTCTTTAATTAATTGTTTTAGAATAGTCTTATAATTGTCTCTTAGTTTTCTCACCTTTCATATACTTTATTAATCAATCTTAATATCAAATTAAAATGTAATAATATCTTTAAATAAAATTAAAAACAACATTAAAACACAAATTATCCAAAAGATAAAAAAAATCATATACTAATACTAAAAATAACTTCATTACTTAACTAATATATATACAAATCACACTTTATTATCACTAACAAAAAAAAATCACACTCTACCATATTTCATGTCAAGAAATCACAACGTATGAGTATAGCTACACAACCCATAAAAGAATCACCAAAAAACGTGACAATTGGACACTCAAAGTACGAGTAGTGCATTTATGAGTGTTGGGAAAATTCATGTTCAAACCAGGAAGCACCAAAATAATTTTTCCACAACTTGTGCAGTTAAATAGGCAACACCAAAGATACTCAAAGCAGTACATAATATGTAGAAATTAAGAACTAGAGACGCAAACAACTTTTATTGTGGGTAAACCCCTAAAAGATGGACAAAAAAACCCACGAGACCTAGTCCAGCAAAAACTTCCACTATCAATAATAATGGGTACACATTTAGTCTTCCTAGTAGCACTAAAGTATCTCAACAATCATCAAAATACATCATCACAACAGATAGAATCAACATAAACCCTCCACAAAGTGGATATTTCAAATCAGATACAAGAGAAGGCAATAAAACTAGCAAGTTATATGCTAATGTTCAACACTACACCAAAAATAACATACTAAAATTTCATAAAAAATGGAACAAGTTTACCAAATCAAAATGTGCACTTTAGAACTTCTCTTTTCCTTTTTTTCTTCTTCGAGGACTTCTCTTCTCTCACGTCGCTGATCTTTCTTTCTTTCTCTCAATACTTTCTTTCCTTCATATGTGGCTTATATACCACTTATTATTATTATTATTATTATTATTATTATTATTATTATTATTATAAATTTTTGGGCCCCCACTTGTATTTGGGGAGCACAACAATAAATTTTTCCCTCATCAAATCAAGTAGGGTTAGTTAGGCTGTTTCACCAAGCCTGCTTTCCTTTTGCATGAATCAAACTTCACTGTAGATAAACTCTTTGTCATCATATCTGAACAGTTGTCGTCAGTATGGATCTTCTCAAGTGCATATTCCTTCATCTCCAGCGCTTGACGTATCCAGTGATACCTCACCTCTATGTGCTTTGATCTGAAATGAAATGTTGGATTCTTGCTGAAATGGATAACACTCTGTCTATCACAAAATAACACAAACTTCTCTTGATCTATGTCCAATTCCCATAGAAATTTCTTCATCCACAACCACAAGAGTTCTTTAGAAGTTTCAACAACAACAATGTACTCAGCCTCTGTTGTAGACAAGGCAACACATTTCTAAAGTCGAGATTGCCAAAATACAGCTCCCCCTGCAAAATTCATCATATAACTAGAAGTAGATTTCCTTGAATCAAGATCCCCAGCCATATCTGCATCTATGTAACCATCCAACACAGGTTGACCACTCCCAAAGCATAAACATACTTTAGAAGCACCATTAAGGTATCTGAGAATCCACTTCACTGCTTGTAAGTGTTCTTTGTCATGATTGGAGATAAAATGGCTAACAACTTCAACTGCATGAGCAATATCCGGCCTCGTGCAAAACATAGCATACATTAAACTGCCAATCGCAGATGCATATGGAATCTTCTTCATTTCTTCTTTTTCTTTCTCACTTGTAGGACATTGCTTTGAGCTCAGCTTGAAATGACTAACAAGTTGAGTACTGACCGGTTTAGAATACCCATGTCAAACTTCTCTAAAACCTTCTCAATATACTTCTGCTGCGATAACCATAGTTTCCCATTCTTCTTGTCACGAGTAATCCTCATGCCAAGGATTTTCTTTGCAGGACCTAAATCCTTCATAGCAAAGGATTTGCTCAAGTCTTTTTTAAGATTTTCAATCTTCTTTGTGTCATGATCAACAATCAGCATGTCATCAACATAAAGCAAGAGAAAGATAAAATCACCATCAGAGAATTTCTTAACATAAACACAGTGATCAGAAGAGGTCTTACTATACCCATGATCGTAAATAAAGGAATCGAAATTCGTGTACCACTGTCTTGGAGCTTGCCTTAGCCCATATAAGCTTTTCTTCAACTTACAAACAAGCTGCTCCTTTCCTTTAACCGCGAAACCCTCTGGTTGCTCCATGTAAATTTCTTTATCTATGTCACCATGAAGAAATGCAGTCTTCACATCAAGCTGTTCAATCTCCAAATTCAAGCTAGTTGCTAACCCAAGCACAACCCGAATAGAGGACATCTTCACCACCGGTGAGAAAATCTCTTCAAAGCAATACCTTTCTTCTGTTTAAACCCTTTCACAACCAATCGAGCTTTGTACCTTGGCTGTGAAACATGTTCATCCACTTTCAACTTGAACACCCATTTATTCTTGAAAACTTCCTTACCATATGGCAACTTCACCAACTCAAAGGTATGATTCTCATGCAAGGATTTCATTTCGTCTTGCATGGCCTTCAACCAATCTTCTTTATGCTCATCAGACATAGTTTGCTGATAGCTCTCTGGCTCCCCAGTCTCAGTATTCATCACATACTCATGAGGAGAGTATCTATGAGAGGAATTACGCTCTCTAATAGATCTTCTCAATTGAGGCTCAGCTGGTGGTTTTTCTACATCTGGTGGAACTTCTGCATCTGACATCTTAGGTTGAGTTGTAGAATCATCACCATCATTATCTACTTGTACATCTCCCCTATCAATAAGAGGACTGGTGGAAGAACTAGGCTCATTATCAACACAAAGAAACATATAATTCGTAAATTGAAAACACAGCTACAAGATGAAAAAGTGTACATGATCATGAATTTCAAGATAGAAAATACTAATGAAATATAAAAACTAGTCAGGGGGTATTGAAAGGACTTTTTTTTACTCAACACGATTTTGAAGTAAATCCATGAACCAACTATCAACATACCCCAACATTACTTTGAATTTGTATCTCCAGAAAAATTATTTGAAAGAGTTGGCCAAAGAAATATAATAACAGGTAAGTTTTTTTATTCTTACTTGCTCAGAAAAATTCGTCTCTACACAATAATATTTATTTAAATCATTCAAATTTTCACCTTCTCATATGTGATAGATATCATTAGCAAACTGCATACGATAAAAGAAGATGAGCAAGTAAATGCAAATTTAAAACCCACAAAAGTAAGGCGAATAGAATTAATGCTAAAAAAGTAAGCCACAATGAATTCTATACAACTATGCTTTGAAAAAACAATAACAAAATCCCTTCTAAATCTATTTATTCAAATAACAAAATTCAAATATATATAATTTTTTTTAGGAATCTAATAGTCAAAGCCACTCTATGAAGAAAAATAGCTTCTCAAATAGACAAGCATCTACAAGCACTATTAAAGGACAAAAAATAATGAAAATTACGTAAACATATTTAATAGTAAGTTTTCTTTATTTAAAAACACCAGCTTTAATATTTTTAACATTATTATTATTAGTAATATTAACTGATGGGTATATATATATATATTAATATTACAAGTATGCTTCATATATATTATAAATATTATCGAAAAACTATAATAATGGATAATTTCAAAGCTATTTATTTATGCATCCAGAAAACAAAATATAACTTTAAAATTAGGTTTCTCAAATAATATGATAATACATATTTACTGTAACTTCCCAAAATTCTTTTTTTTTTCTTTCGATCATTACAATTCACCAAGCACCCAAAATGGGAGGTGAGTGGAGTCTCATACAATTCATCATCCAAAGAAAATAAACATTCAAACTAACAACAAATAACATATGAAAATTAAACATACATCCCATCATTACAATGCTACTCCAAACAGTACTCATTAACACCTTGATAACAATCAGCAACAAGCTTTCTTTGCCTCTTTTTTTCTCTCGCTTAATTCCACTTCCCATAGACTTTTGAATTGAAATATCATTCTCACCATATCATCTTTGTCGATTCCTTCATCCCGAAATATTTTATTGTTACTGTTTCTCCATAAACACCACACTGTAGCAAAGAAAAAAAATCAACCATGTTTATTTGAGCGTCTTCTTTTCTATCAGCGCAGTCCACGATTCAAAGCACATTTTCGTGTCACTTGGCCACACCCACATGAGATTTATGCCATTCAACAATCTTTCCCACACAGACCCCATAACACCCAAAAAACAAATGATACACCGTCTCCACACAATCCTCGCAAAAAACACATTTGGCAAGGGATTGTTCAATAATTTCGCATCTTGCTAACTTGTCTCTAGTATTGAGCTTCTCAAAAATCACAAACCATGTTAATAGCTTCACTTTTGGTGGCATCACTCCTTTCTACAAAGATTTTGTGAAACATACGTGTTGGGTTCACCATCTTGGTCTCTTCACTTATATGTCACCTGTAAAAATGATTTCATCGAATACTCCCCTGTTTTTTCATATTTCCAAACTAGTCTATCCGCCACTCCTCTATTTATTCCCACCTTACTAAGGATTCACATTAAGTCCCTCAGCAAATCCTCCTTCCAATCCCAAAGCGACTTCCTCCACACCAAACTCCATGTCCAAGACAGCCCATTCCACACACCACATCATTAATGGTACAATTTTTGTCTGCAGCCAGCATATACAACCTAGGGAATTGATTCTTTAAAGCCCCTATCCATCCACACACTATGCCAGAAGTTAATTTTGTTTTTATCACCAATCTTTAATTGTAAACCTTGCTGAAATGCTTCCAACAAACCTAATCCCACCTCAGATTTCCTAGGTTCATTATACTACTCCACACCCCACCTTCCCTATGTTCTACCCCTCCAAAGACATTTGTAGGACATCGCTTTATCTTGTTGTAGGACATCACCACCTTCTTCCATAATGGACATTTCTCCTTATCATACCTCCACCACCACTTAAATAGTAAGGCTGTGTTTTTTAATACAATATCACACACTCTTAAACCACCTAGATTTTTTTGGTTTTTGAACTACATCACATCTTACACATGGTATGCTCTACTCCCATCATTTTTACCCCCAAAAAAAGCCTACTTGCAAGGACACAATTTGCTATGCCATCGCTTTCGGTAATTTAAATAAACTCAAGTAATATACAGGTAGATTTTTCAATACAGATTTAATCAAAACTAGTTTACCAGCTTTGATGAGAGTCTTACCCTTCACCGTTTGAATCTATCTTCAATATTTTGCATTACCGTGCTTTAAGTCTTGATTCTCTTTAGATTGACACCAAGGGGAATGCCTAAGTATTTTATCAGGAGCTCCTTCCTTGGATATTTAAGAATGTTGCACGCTGCCTCAATATCTTCTTCTACACAGTTAATCCCAATGACTGAAGATTTGCCGAAGTTAATCTTTAACCCCAATATGACTTCACAACCCTTCAAAATCATCTTATAATTTGTGGTTGTTGCAACGTCACACAGACAGAAAAGTATAGTATCATCTACAAATTGTAAGTGGCTCAACTCCACCTTATTTCTCCCAACCAACAATGGTCTAATAATGCCTCTACCGCGAAGTAGATTTAGCACCCCATTCAAAACCTACCCTACCAAAACAAAGAGAAAATGAGAAAGTGGATCCCCTTGTCTCAAACCTCTCTGCATTGTAAAGGGCTTTGTCGGGATCCCATTTACCAAAACTGACATCAAGGCACAAAGCAACATTGTATCCATCGTCTCCTTTTAACCCAAAAGCCCATCCTCATCAACACCTTATCGACAAACACCCAACGAACTCTATCATAGGCTTTTGGGAGTCCAATTTTATCAGCCAACCTGCAACCTTCTTCTTCAGCAACCGTTGCAGCACCTCACACGCAATAGAGCACCATCATGTATCATTCTCTCCCCTTCTTTAGTTAAAAAAACAAAAATAACCATTGCAAAATTATTGATCTCACAACTCACACCTCAAACTTAATATTTTCAAAACAATTATACTCAAAATTATATTTAAATTAATTTAATCTGAAGACACATATATGTACTCATATTGAATTTCTTTTTTAAATTTTTTTTTAATTCTTTAATCCATAAAAGGACTGTTCTATTTGTTCTACCTCCAGCACAAGAATTTACATCAACTTGGACAATCTAAACTTCTCATAGTTAATACATGGGTAAGTTAAATTAAACCTATATTGTCTATTTAACTAATTAACATCTCATGAAATTTTTTCATTATCCCAAATTATTCAAATAGGAGTGAATAAGGCATTGAAGTCATGTAGATACAAAATCAAACACAATTAGGTTCGAACGAACAACATAGGATGCTAAGAAACATAATAACAATTAAAAATGTACTTGCCATGGCATGGGAATCAGATGAACATGTAACTAACAAACTAATTTCCAATTTCTTCGCAACATATTGCTATCCGTATTAAACTAAAGGCCTACACAATTTTGGCAAGCATAACGGACATTGATGACAATATGATTGGAGTTACGTGGCATGTGAAAATTGCAAAAAAAAAAAGGTGGAGAAAAGGGATGATACATATTTTCGTAGCAACAAAATTTTCAAAAAGGAAGCAAAGTACCCATAGATAAGTTTATGACTTACAATTACAAATCACCATTTAAATCTAATACCCAATTATATTTCATTAACGCATCAAATTCCAAAATAATCTCAAATAAAACAACGACACGTTTGCAGTTTTAGGATACAGCTCAAAGTTATCTGCAACAACTATAGAGAAGCAAAGAAACTACTTGGAATGATTGCAGAAGAATTACATAGGGTACAAGATGCAACTGAACTCATATCAATATTGCAAAACCTATGAAATCAATCACTCATTTTTTAAATAAGGTTAAATGATTACAACCTAAAGGAAGGAACCAAAAAATTCAATGCCACCAAGACATTTGTTCCAAATGGAGAGGAAAACCATAGAAAACCTTTAATGGAAATCAAACAGGTATTATTACTATACTAACATATAAAAAAAAATGGCAAAAAAATTTATTTTACTTATACATATTTCACAAACCTCATTAACAAAATCATACCTTTTTTTTATCAGTTCCAATCTCACCAAGATCCCAATAGGGGGTGAGTGAGTTACAAGAGTACTTAACATAACAACCAAATAAAAACACGAAATCTAATTAAGAAATTAAATCTATCACAATATATCATCAGCCTCCTATTGTAACCACCTGATTCTTGTATTCCACCTTGAGGAGAGATGTTACACATCATTATTATAGTTCAACGACCTGTTCACATTCACTCAGATTTATCCAGTGCTCTCCTCATCATCAATTCTTGGATCCACAATCTATTTTCCAGCAGAAATTGGTCAACAGCATCATCTATAGTTGTGTTAGCTCCCTGAAAGATCTACTTGTTCCTAATATTCCACATAGTCCATATCATAGAGAAAAAAGATATTTTCCAATCCAGCAATGTGTTTTATGGCACGCTGCGTTGTAACCACGTCTCAAAGCAATATCTTTCGCTACCCGGCCACACCGAGTTAATATTCCAAACATTTAGGAATTTACATCAAATAATAACACCTATCTCATCCTTGATACCTCTCAATTCTTCCCAAAATGTCACTTTCTCCTCTCTAGTTTGGGATCCATAAACTACTCAAATTGCACAACTAAACTTTGATTCTCTGATTAAACCAGAGATAGAAGCCATCGTTTACTCTTCAAAACTCTCTGGCAGCAGAAAAATTCATCCCTCCAAAGACCCAGGCCACCAGTAGAGTTTATTGATTCCACACACTCCTAATTAGACCCAACACCATTGCCCCCTAGTTTTCGCACAAGGTTCAATTCCACTACATCCTTCTTCGTCTCCATAGCCCGCAGAAAATCAACATCAATTTTCCAAACCTCCTAATCATCTCACCTTTCCCACCCCCCAATGCCCCTAACATTCCAGAGAAGAAGTTTTATTTAAGTTTCTGTTTAGCACCTAACCTCAATATTCTCGTCGACATAGTTTTTCCCCTGATGTTTACTGGCCTTTTTCTTCTATCCTTTGCATCGCCTTTCTTCTGGTTTTGCAGCTTCCGCCCTGCCAATCTTACAAGCAAGTCTTCTTCGTTTAGGACCCTGAAGGAGAATCCTCCCTTCTCGCAAATCTCTTCGGCTTTGATGGTCTCCTCCCTTTCGGTGCACCTGTCTTCGCTACTCACCAAATTTGGATTAGGGTTTGTTGTATCTGTCTCAGACTTGACATTAAGCAAACCTGAAGGGTGGGAACGAACCACGCAGAGCCCATGACCCGGGATTAAGTCCGGCCCAAAATCGGGTGATAAGGGATCGATTATGAGGAGATTGTGTCCTCTTTTTCACCACTTCGAATGGGTTATATTTCATTTCTTTCCAAGTGAGCCCAATCACCCAATGCTTCAGATTGGGCCACGCCATTTACCTGGTCCACAACCAAGTCCACATTCAAGTGGTGATGGCTCATCGGTACATCTCCCACTTGATTATCCACATAAGGAATCCCACTCTCCACAAGCATCGCCGTTTCCACTTCCATGCCACCGCCACCATTAATTTCATTAACATCATTCATCTTCTCCAACTCCTTGTTTAATGATTCTTCGATTACTGGTTCACCCATAACGTTCGGATTTTTTGAAATCCCATCGTCTTCACACGCCGGCGCCGCCACTAAAAACGGTGGTGACTCCATTACTTTCGATCCTGATACAGATGGAAGAGACCCCTCCTCGATGGACTCTATTCTACTTAGGTGAAACTGGAAACTATAGATTTCACCACTGACTTCCTTTACATTGATTTGAAACTCCCTCTCATCAACCTTCAAATCAAACCATTCATCAATTCTTCCCCACTCAAAACAATCGATAAAGAATCTAGCAACGCTATAGGACCAGCATTGCTCTGTTTGATCATCTACCATTACTAATTTACCACACTGCTTCGCAATATTCTCAAATGTCTCCAATGACCATGCATGAATTGGGATACCCATCACCTCAACCCAGACCCTTCTAGAGCGACTCCAAACAAAGTCCCAATAGGGTATCACTTCATCAAAGATTGATGAAAGTGATGACACCGTCATTGCATCCTCCTTGGTATGCACTGAATCAAAAGTTAGTAGACATCTATGAGGGCCAATATCTCTACATTCAACCCTCCCCGGACCTTCCCAGCTTCTATGAATTTGCTCTTCAATCATTTTGAATTCCCTTGGTTTCACAGACACTCCCAGTAAGCTCATCTTTAGCCTCTCTTTCTAGGTTTCACAACCTTTGGCAATAATCTCCCTCTTCTTATGCTTTGTTTTCCCCTCATCTCGATTGGCAGGCAATACCACAGCAGGCTTGGCCCTCTGCACCTCCACCCATGTCTTTCTTGTTCTTGTATTATTCTTGTATTACCATTATTGTTGTATCCATCGTTCTCAACGCCCTTCCTTCTCGCTGATTCATCAGCATGACCCTTCACATCCCTTCCATATCTATGCCTATACTTCAACATGGAAACCACAATTTTTCTTCCTTTCCATAAACCTCCATTCAACCTGTCGATTGCTCTTCTAGCATCACCTGCATCCTCAAATCTCACAAATGCAAATGGGCATGTTACTTTGCTTCTGTGTTTGTTGGAAACATACACATCCTTGACAAACCCATCCGCCCAGAATAGTTGATACAACTCTCCCTTCCTGATCCCAAATGGTAGATTATCCACAAATACAGTGTGGAACCCCTCCTCAAAAAAAGATTTTGTTGTACCCTCATACCCAAATCGCATTTCCCTCCTAACACCAGATGTTCCCCATCCCACATTCCCCCCTTATGTCTCCTGCCGGCAAAGCCGGAATCCTCACAGTGTTTCCCCCTCACGAGAACCTCACGCCAACTCGCACCCGCTCTCATTGTTTTCTTTTAACAAAATCATACCTATTTAAACAGGAACAAGAATCACTAACACAAATATCATACGATGAAGATCTGATACCGATAACTACATGACAAAGGAAAAAAGTCAAAATCCATGAGAACAAAGGACCCAACAACTGAAAAGCGCAAAGAAAAAATAGAAGTCAATCAAGAACAAACAACTCATGATGGACAAACCCTACTTCAAACTTTTAAGCGCAAGAAAGACAAACAATCATCCACAGAAAAATCAAGCACTTCCAAAAAAAAATCAACAACAAAGAAAAAATATAGGAATAAAAACTATGTTGTTGAATATAATTGTTCACGAGTTATAACTTTAGACATTATCATCTTTTAAAATAAAAAATATCTACATACATGAAAATAAAATATTACAAAGTTTACTATATTTATTCATTAGCGATTTCCTTAGTCACAGTATTAACACTTCTATTTATATAATATTTTAAAAAAGCCAAAAAGTATGAAAAAAAAATATTCAAATCAACTATGCATCGCATGGGTAAAATCTAGTTATATTAATCTTATAAACTGCTTTTGGATACATTTGAAACTCATCAAATTTATTATAAAAGGGAAATCATGTATAATAGTAAGAAAAATAATCATATATTTTAGAGTTATGCTAGATGTACATCAAAATCAGCCATCAAAATCAGCCACCATGTATAATACATATTGAAATATAAAATATATGTGTAGTTTAACTTGTTTTTAGTGTGTATTTTATATTTCAATGTGTATTATATACTGTGGCTAATTTGGTGGTCGATTTTGGTGTACAAATAGAGTTGTATATTTTAAAGTTTAGTATTTTACTATTATGTTGTTTTGATGCTATCTACTTTGAACTTGCATGTGTTTGTACAACTTAATCACCCCGTTGTTGGGTTTCTTTGGTGATTGACTCATTGTTGATGATAAAAATATATATTTTAAAGTCAACTAATAAACAATAGGTTATAATTTTAATTAGGCTTTCATGAAAATTTAAACTTTTTTATTTTATATTGGTTGGAATACAATTTTGAATTTTGAATTCAATTTAAATTAGCAAATTTTTAGAATTTGTTTTTAAATGTTGGAGAGAGAATATACAAAGTACTAAATTTATGTATTTTTTGGTGACTTACTAAATTTTATTTTTAACTAATTTTTTTTTCTGCAGTGCTGTGCAAATTATGGTCCAATGATACACTCAAAAGATATAAAAAGAAGAAAGTGGCAAATAATAATGATAAGATTACCATTTCGAATGCAATTTTAAACAACAGCCGAAAAAAAGTTAAAATATTAGAAGTATCAAACAACACACAAAAAATTAACCGACAAATGCGATGCTGTAATAATTTTATGAATTTACTCTTAGAATTTTTTCTTAGAGGAGTTTCTTTCTTTATAGAGGATAGGACAACTGTTTTTATATATGACGATTATGATGTAGATTCAGATGATAACTATTGGTTTTTGGGATGGAACCAACTAAAAAATTCTATAGTACAATATATCAAAGAGTTGTCACATCTATATGAAACTTCAAATGTATTTCATGGGGGAATAAGTGAAGCACAAAAATATAATTTTGTGATTCGCGAAAATAAAGGATTAATTAGAGGGGTGGATGAAAATTCTTTTCCACGTAGACGGAGAGATAAGATTATAGTGAATGAGCTAAAAAATTTCGGTATGATTTTATCACCACTTCCGACTTTGCCAAAAACTCCAAAGAATGATCCAGAACCACTCGAATTTCGAATGTTCTTAGAATATTTAAAATGGTAATTAAATCAATTTTTTTAATTAATATATTAATTTTATTTGAATATATAGATAGATAGATAATGAGGTCTTCATCATGAAAATGCATATTTAGCCACCCATATTTATTAGATTATAGATATAAATTATATTATTTTTTTATAGCCAACAACTATCTTAATGAATATTTAGGTAACAATGATCGTCAATATAGAAGAGATCTTTCATCAAAGATTTTAATGAACTTTTCGTCAATGGCATAAATCTGACGAATTGGGAACACAGGATATATGATTCAGAAATAATACATGTTTCTAATAGAGGATTTTATAATAATTCTCATAGACAAGTAACTGATCTCATACGTTTTGGAAAAATCTGCATATTTCACGTTAATATCTTGGCAAGTTATTTTCTTTTTATGTTTATAATTTTGAATTTGATTTAATTATATTATTTTATATTGTTTATGAATAGATTGATTATATAAATTAATTGATCAACTAATAAAAATTATCTAAAATTATTTTAGTTTTGTAATTAGTATTATTTATCTTATATCTTTCTGTTTTTAACAGAATCAAATACTAGGAAGTTGGTCGTCGAATAATAATGCTATATATGCACATGCTGGAAGTTTAGCTAAGAAGATTGAGGTGTTATGCCTAGTTTTTTTGTGTTAATTTCATAAAACGATGGAAGTAAATACACATATTGAAATATAAAATAACCACCAGAATCAGCCACCAAAATAACCACCAGTGTATATCACATATTGAAATATAAAATACACACTAAAAATGTGTTAAACTACACAAGTATTTTGTATTTATTATGTATTATATACTGATAGCTGATTTTGATATATACGTAGCATAACCCTTTATATATTTGATAGTGATCAATAAATTAAAAATGTTAGTTAGGAGTTAGTTGAAAATAAATTAAAAATGTTAGTCAGGAGTTAGTTGAAGTGCACAAAACAATTAGTAGTTAGGATATTTCTTCTCTGGTTTGTAACCCTCCCTTTTTGCGAAACAAACCACCCGAGCTTCATCCAACGCCTCCTTATCTTTTCTTTGCATCTTCTTGTTTCTTACTATTTCAATAGATTGTCTTCATTTTGGCTATTACTATTTCCAACTGCAACACAACATTGAATAAAGAAAGAACATTCACAAGACAAAATATGATGATAAGATGACACTCAATTTTTTTGGGTAGGAGGGTATTCTAGGCCTAGCAGGCCCAAACTAATCCCTTACATATTATCAAGTGTCTCTTTCAGGGATTTGATGTGACCATATCTCATTCTATATACATGCTGCCATCAAGGTTCGTACTCGGAACTAGACTCTTAGGGAGAGTTTTTTTCTAGAGACTGAGAGACTGGAACTCAGTGTTGTGTCTGGTTAACAGAGACTGGAACTAAAATTTCAGTCTGAGTTCTAGTCCCCAGAATTTCAGTATTTTCAGTATCTCCAAATAGTAGGGACTGAGGGGACTGGGACTGAAGCTTTAAAAATATTTTTTTTACTCAAATACCCTAATTCAACATTAAAGTTTCCAATATTAATCTTTGTCATTCCTCCATCAACTTAATTTAATCTCTATATTTCAGTCTCTGCCTCCTAGTAAATTTTAAACCAAACACAATAACAAACTAAATTCAGTCTTAGTCTCTCAGTCCCAATCTTCCCGTTTCAGTTTTTCAGTCTCAGTCTTCCCGTCTCAGTCTCAGTTTTTCAGTCTCAGTCTTAAGCCACTTACCAAAAAAACACATGGGACTCAATTTCCTTATCTAATTGAGCAGAATAAATGAAATCTGCAAGGTCACCAAAATGTGCTCTAGGACCCACCAAATGTTACAATAACAAATCAACAATAAACAAACATCCTAATTATAACTATCAAAGCCTCTGGTATTCCATATCCTAATTATACAAAAAATAAGAACAAAAACGCCAAAGTAATTCTTTCGCAAATAGCCATACTTTAAAAATAAATCACGATAAGTCAACATATCATCCAGTCCAGTCCTCGATGAAAAGCTCAATTCATATCCTAAACAGTCAAACCAAAAATCAGTTCTTAGAATTTAATGACAACATACCTTTTATATTTCTAGCAAAAAAAATAATAAGAGAAATATCCAAATTTCAAATAACTTATGCTTGTAAGATTGAAAAACAGAAGAAAATATTATCCATAAAACTTACAACATCAGAGCTGCAAAAAAATTTGGTCTATTGAAAACAATTCCAGTATTATATTTTGTGAATGATGCAGAAGTTGTATTAAATCCAACTTCAGAACCCAGACAAAGATCTTTGCTGTAGATCGCAGCAGAAACCTCCAATTGAGTGGATGGATTCAAGCCAATGGTAGCATGCGGTTGAACGTAATGCACATCCAGTAATTTCATATAACTAAGAAAAAAAAATAAACAATAACAATAATAAATTAATAATAATAATAATAAAAACAAAATAGCATTGTCTAATATGAATATATTGCAGTTAACATTATCTAACTCATTATCTTGTTAAGTAACATGTCTCAATAAAGAGAATCAAATTCCCTTAATAATATGCCATATTGTTTGCTAATATTGCAATAAGAAACATTGAAGTATTTTTAGGAGCAATAAGAAACATTGTATTCCTCAAACACTGTATTTATAATTGGATCATCAAACCAACCAATCAACCATAAATGCCCAAACAAAAACAAGTTAGAACAAAAAATTATTTTAATATTATTTTTTATGGAAAATTTAATGATGCATGAATTCAAAGGGTTTAATGTAGGTCAAAATACACTTACCAGAGCATAAGAGGAAGTAATTCATTGGCTTTACGCATAAAATAGAAAAATAACAAAATATGACTTTGATAAAATATCATTCGAAAGAGTAAGCACAATTGTGCTATAAAGAAAGATGAGATTAAACTCATACTTTGTAGTTCTATAACTACCTTGATTTAACAAATATAATAAGATGTCATTGATAAACCTTATTTTGATGGTTTATTTTGTACTTAAATTAAAGATTTTATCAACATAAATTCACATAAATAGCTAGTGAATAAGCATCTTTGTGAATTCATCATTAATTGTGCCTTAAATGAGAAAATGCATGTTTTTGAGCTATAAAATTCAATTTAATTTCGCTTTCATGTCATTCGATGCCTTTGATGTGTTTGTTTAAGTGTTTGAAGGTTTAGGAGGCAATGATGACTTGAAAAGAGTGTTGAGAGCTTGCATTTTGGAGAATCATGAAGAAAAGAAGCAAATGGCAAGTTGCCCAAGCAACTATAGTTGTGTAGGCAATTTCTAGTGCACATGCCTCATTAAAAGTCATGTGACTTACTTAAAGGAAAGCCCATTCTTTTTTTTGGAGCATTTTTTGGAGGCCCAAGAGGGAAACAAGTGGGAATCACTCATATGACACTCAAGGGGATCAAAGAAAGGAAGAATCTAGTTTTTCATTAGGTTTTGATATTCATATTTTAGAGAGAGAAACTCCAACTTCTCTCTAGAATTTTTAGTTCAATTTCAATTCTCACCTCAATTTTCACTTGCAATTGTTCTTAGGATCCATACTTGTTCTAGTTTACTTGATGATTTCCCTTCATAATTACTCTAGTTATTTTTATTATTCTTGTCATTGAACTAGTTATTGTTACTTGTGAATTTTACTTTGATTAATGAATGTTTGAGGTATTTTCATGAATTGATTGTGTTTGTTATTATTATTCTTGCATTTACTATCAATCTATAGTAGTGGGTATTTGTTGATTGTTGATTTTCTCTTGATTCATGATGTTTATTTTTTATGCACACCAAGTGTTTGATGAAATGCTTTGTTTAGATATGGAGTAGATTTTCATTCCTTGGTTATGGGTTGACTACATGGATGCATTTGAGTCATCTTAGCCTTGTTTGTATGATAATTGAGAGTGATTTGTGTTGATTTAGATGCCATTGACGCTAGTTTATCATTAATTCTGTAATGATTAGGACTTATGAGCCAAGATGGATTATTCTTGTGTTCATTAACACTAATCTAGTGTCTTATTGAGTAAACTAAGACTTATGGCTATGAATCAACCAAGTTGATCTTTCTATCAAGTGACAATATTGGTGAGAAGTTCACTCTAGGATGTTATCTATGTTTAGAGGTGACAAGGAAAATGTATTCCATGAAACCTATGACCAAGGTACTTTAGTTGCACTTGAATTAGCTTATTGATTGCTTGCTTACCTCTAGTTTCATTTTTTGTTTAGTTAATTTCTTGCATTCTAATATTCTCTATCTTACTTGCTTATGAATTGTTGCATTTAATTTCCTTGCATGATTTACATTCTTGCTATTGTAGTTGCTAGTTGAAACTCTCAAACCCCCATACTTTCCTAATTAGTTCTAGTCCTTTGTATTGATCATAAGTCCAAGGGAGAACGATTCGAGACGAAATACTCTCGGTTTTATTGATTTTCATTGTGACATCTTTTTTAAATTTGTTCACTCTTCGATTACCAATTGAGCTATATTTATAATGCTATCATGACTTAATTTCGAGAAAGAAATTCTCAACCGGTCTTGGAGAGTGCATCAGTGATTCTGAACTACAATTACAATAAATATAACTTTCATATATATATATAAAAAACAATAGATACAACTTTTAAGCTACTTGGAACTATATTCAACCAATAACGAAAGTAGCTAGCTGAAGTTCAGGCAAATCTAATTTAAAGTTAAATTTTGAATTGATATTTTTTCTCATTTATTTTGATTGATTTCGGGTATAATTTAAATTAGGTTTAATTACTTTGTAGCTCCCTATAATTTCACCAAATTTTCAATTAGATTCTTATACTTTTTTATTTCAATTAAATTTCTATATTATATTTAAATTTTCAATTAGGTCTCTACCATTACAAAAACGTTACTTTCAATAGAATATTCTCTTTTTAAAATAAAAATTCCACTTAGAAATATCTCAAAAAATTTTAAATACCAAAAATGCCTCTATGTTATTGAAACGTGTTGTTCTGCCTACCATGGCTATGGTAATTGGGAGGTCAAAGCCACTTCACAACTTCCCCTTGCCATTCTTGAAATGAGGTTCTCAAAAGTTCCTAAGATGTGTCAACGCTCCCTCCAACATTAACACCACCGTTAACAACATTAACAATAACCCCTCTGAACCTTCTTCTTCCCCTGTTGCAGATCCTCACGCCTCCAATCCAAACCCCAAATCAACCTTCTAGACTCCTAAGAGAAAATCAAACCAAAAATTTGATGGGGTTACCTGGGAAGAAGCTCGAAGTTTCGAACTTTAAGATGGAGAGGGTGGGGAAGGAGGAGATGAAGGTGGTGGTGCCAATGGTTATGGTAGTATTGTTTCTAGTAGACCTTGGAATTTGAGAACAAGAAGAGTTGCTTGCAAGGCACCATCACCATTACCACAAGCACAAGCACTAATAATACAAATAGGATCAGCACCATACAATGAACATGGCAATAAATTATTTTATGTCGGTGGTTCTTCTCATTATCAGGTAAAGGATAAGAAAGTGATGATGAAAATGAGAGAGACAAATTCTTAGTTTCTCTTTCTAAGGAAGAGGTTGAACAAGATTTCTGGAGATTAGTTGGGACTTAGGCCTCTAGGAAGGACTAAGAAGAGGCATAGGATTGTGTAAGGGGATCTGAATTTAGGTATGAACCATATTAAATTTAAAACATAAAGTTAATTTAGACAATTTATACAACATTAACATTTTTTTGATGTTTACCGTGAAGAGGAACCTAAGTAAAAATTTAAATATAGTACATGGATCTAAATAAAAAAAAAATAGTACAGAGACGTAATTGAAAATTTGATAAAGTATAGGAATCTATAGGATAATTTAACCTTCAAATTATTTTGAATTGTGAAATATTTGGATCAATTATCTCTCACGAAGATTAAAAATTGAAGATAAAATAAGATTGGAAGAAAAAATTCAAATCAATTATGAAGATAAGATTAGAAGAAGTTTTATTTGAAAGATTTAATTAGCTTAACCTCAAGAGAAAGTCTATCATTTAAATTTTAGGAAGAGTCTTTAGGAAGTATTAGATATAGAAAAAGAAAAAATGTTCCTTCTATCATTTAGATTCAATTTATTTTCTTAATTTTCTTTAGGGTGTTAGAAATAATATAATTTCATGGATCTTGTTCTGAAATTCTTGTTGTTCTTCTACATTTTTTATTTAATGAATTATGTAATTATTTAGTTTTTCTTAATAAAGTTATGTTATATATACACCAAAATTAGTCACTAGTGTCTAATAACATTAAATACAAAGTACATGTATAGTTTATTTATTTTTAGTATGTATTTTGTATGTTTATGTATATTATACGAATAATTTTAGTGACTGATTTTAGTGTACAAATAGAATTATTGCACATATACTTTTCTTAGGAGTCATGAACCTAGGAATTAATCTATAATTCTACTTGGTGAATGAGAACTCAAAAGTTAAAATAAGTCAAAGAAATAGTTGCCATGAGTTAAAATATAGCATGCCGATCTTATGTCTGCTTGTGTGGTCTTATGAATTCCAATTCTTTATTACTAGTTATATTTCAATTAGACTTAAGAAATTAACCTGATTAATTTAATTAGGAGGATCACTGCATTAGATATCTAACTTTTACTATAGTTAAGAGTAATTCAATCATGATCTCATTAAAATAAAGGAAATTAGGAAATACTCGATACTCCAAAACTTGAAACACTAGATGAAATTGGTTTTAACACCCATTTTCTCTTACACCTCATTATCATATTTTAATTTAATTCATATATTTATCTATTCTCTCACTCTCTTATTTCATTGCTCAAATAGTAATTATTCTAAGCGAACTGGTACTTGATAAATAATCTTCGAGGAAACAACAATCCATTTGCTAATTTTCTTATTACTTGTGATCCAATGTACTTGTCGAAATTAAGTTTTATAAGTTCGGTAATATTGATCAACCACTAAAATAGTCAAACATTTTGGTTTCTATTCCTAAAAAACATCTCCATCAAACTTTTTTTTCTTACTTACTCTTTGAAAGTGAAGTCTTTTCTTGCACTGCAACTCCCATTCAATGCAGGAAAAAATAGTTCGTGTCTTAACAGATCTTAAATTCTTAACCATATTTTTTTTTATCGCTTATTCAAACTTTCGACCCCAAAAATGATATTATAGTACATCAAAGATCACAAAACTTAAAATATCATGCGAGAAGCTGAAAAAAAAGAAAAGAAAAAACACCATAAATATTGATCACACACCTAAACATTAAAACATAAACACACACGAATAATTTCGCCAACACTAGTACACACAAACTCTTTCTTGATTCTAACACCCACACCACCACGAATATCTTCGCCAACACCAGCAGTACACACAAGATTTCATCACCCATTTATCACCCATAACACAATAGACTCTCCTTCCCTTTGGCCATTGGCACCAGATCTCCATTGACACCCCATCACTCTCTTAGAGCTCCACAACATTCGCTACATATACTCAGTTCATTCCATCACTAGCAGCAATGTCACTGTTGCCTGCCACTTCATTACCACCCTCGCGGTCATCACCACCATTACATCAATGGGCTATTTTTACCGCACTTCTCCAACTCTTCTAGCGGCGTCACATTCAAATAGTCAAACACCACCACCTCCCAACCTCGCACAATCACCATCTTTACCTCATGGTTATTGCCACCTTACCTCTACTTTGAAACAACATTTGCCTCCATCAAATCAGCACATCATCGTATACTCTCCTTTCCCTTAGCCATGATAGCAGAGCTCCATAGACTATCTATGACTCTCTCTAAGCACATTGCAACCTAGCTACACACATTCGTATAAACTCCATCACTAGCATTAACATCACTGTCGCTTGCCACTCTATCACCACCCTCGTCGTCATCACCACCACTCCATCAATACTCTGTTCTCATGGTCACATTCCTATACCTCTTTGTTACACTTGGCACCACAACATCCCAACCTCACACGATCTCCACCTTTACCTCATGGTCATTGCAATTGTACCTCCTCGTTGCCATTGTCATTCTGATATTCCTCATTTCTTACACTCTTCGTTATTATTAACTTTTTCTTCTTTTCTGCATACTCTGCTCCTCGGCCTTGTTGCTTCCGCCTTCTCCACTGCTAACCTCAGCTATGTCATCTTTTCGCTTTTGTTCTACCGCACGTTCTTTGCCCCTCTCGCCCTCTTCGTTATTTTGAGTGTCTTCATCATGTTACCTCTATTCTACTTCAAATCTACTCTTCAATACCTCTTCTACCCCTAAATCTTGCTTTATAGTCAATAGAGATTGCTCATAACCATGCCGAGACTCTAATTTGTTATACTCTGCTTCATATTGCTTCTTCACGTCGCTGGAACTTATGCTACTCAATTATTCATAGGAAACACCATTTTCATAAAATGGTAGAGTTGGGAAAAAGAAAAAGGAAAAAGAATAACAAGTAGGCGTTGGGAGAAAGAAGATGGTGGAAATTAGAAAAGGGTGGGTAGAGGAAAAAAAAGGGTCGTCACTGCCTTGAAAGGTGGGGGAAGTGGCGGTCATCATGTTGGGGAAGTGTTTTGTTGCTCTACTATAGATATTAATCACGTAAGCCATCCAATTTGTATTTGAGAGGAATTTTTGAGTTTGTGGCTGCTTATAAACGATCGTAACTGGATCTTAGCCACTTAAGTCATCTAGTTTGTCAACTAAGACATTAACATGCCATATAATATGGTTTACTAACGGTTTAAATGCTTGTTTAACAAATGAGTATTTGTATTCCATGAAAATTATCATTTATAAGTACAAAATTCATTTCCATGATTTATTAGTAGTTTTTTCGTGTAATTTTTATATGTTTAAACAATAGTTTATTATGTTATTGAATATTTTTTATTTTGATAATTTTAAAAAAAAATCTAATTATTAGGTTAAAGAATAGTGCTACGGAACCAACGTTATGGAGTCATTATGGAGCCAATAGTTAAGTTATCATCCAAAATTTATATGAGTTATCATCTAACTTATATATTCAAGAGTAAGTTATCATCCAAAATTTATATGAGTTATCATCCGTAACTATGTGTTGGCTTCCTATTGGTCATAATGTATTGGCTCCCTAGTCTTTTTCTAGGTTAAAATATAGGATTTTTTTATTTAATAAAACAATAGCGAATTTACGGAAATAGACGCGGTTTGGAGAATTTATGTTTTTAGACTCTCCTTTCTTATCTCGGGCTCTGGAAGTCCGAAATGACATTTTCACGTATCTCGGAACTGCAGAGCCCGAGATAAGACACGCAATTAATTTTCCCACATATCTCGGGAATGCAGAGCCTGAGATAGCTTCGCCGTCTATATATAGGGCCAGAGCCTGAGACCTCTCCCATTTCCACTTTTCCTTCCCCCATATTTACCTTTCTAGGAGCCAAAAATTTATTTGTAAGGTTTTTGTTCGATATGGCTCCTAGGGGACGTTCTAGAACACCCGGACGCGGAGGATCTGAGGCCTGACAACGCGAAGAACCTGCCACAGCCCCTCGGGCTAACCCACAGGACCCAAAAGGATTGTACAAGCTTAATGATGAGTGGTACATTGCCGGAGCTCTGGTTAGTTATCCTTCTCAATAAATTAGTAGTTTCATGTTAGGGATTTAGAGTGTTATTTAATTTGATAGTTTTATTTAATTCGATAGTGTTATCTAGTACTGTTATGTAATTAGTGTAATTCATTGTTATTATGTAATTAGGGTAATTAATTAAGGATTGATATTTAATTAGAATAATACTAATTTTGAATTATAATTTATTTTTAATACTAATTTAGGTATTTAAGTAGGGAGCAACCTAATTTAGTTTAGCAATTTGGATTATTTAGTATTCCTACTTAATTAGAGTAACCTGTTATTTATTTAATTTATGATTAGGTTTTTTAATTTAAGTTAACCGATGTTGCAATTTAACTTAGTATTACTATTTAATTTGGGTCATTTATTATTCCTACCTAATTAGATAGGATATTGTGATTTTTTATTTATTTTATAATGGGAAATTTAAAACAATGTTGTGATTTATTTATTTATTTATTTTATTATGGTTGTGTATTTAATTTCGTTATTTAATTTAGGATGACTTAGGGTTGTTTTGTACCGTGGATCCGCCCCAGTTAGCAAAGGCTCCTCAGGCACCACAGCCACATTGCACTACCCGGGAAGTCAGACCTCCGCAGTGCGGTACCGGAGGTCACATGCAGCCCTGTGGAGGCCGACATTAGAGTTAGGATTGTTTCACTTGTAGTTCTAATATGTATTTTTCTTGTTGTATTTTATGTATTCGAACTATGTTGCATATTTATTTTTATGTATTAGAACTTGTTATTTCCATATTTATCTTTATGTATTAGAACTTTGGTATTAGAATTTTGTTATTCGCATATTTATCATTTGTTTGTGCGTTGGATAATATAGCACGGATAAACATGATTTAACGATAACAAAGAAAGGATAATTAAGAGCATGACATTTAAACATAATTAAATAGATACAGACGAACCCTAAACTAGAACATAACAAACAAACATAAGCATGACATTTAACGGATACAAAGATACGGAAAATAAAAAAGCTAGTTATCCTCAGGGTGCTGGGCATTAGGGCAGCCTGGCCGATTGTGCCCTCCCTGTCTGCATAGTCTACATCTCTTCTCCTGGCGCTCAAAGAAGTCCATCTCATTTCTAATCCTGGTAGAAACGGGACACCCTTTGCATTTGTGACGCATGGCTGGGTTCGGCTTAATCGTTGCCCCATACCAAGCAGGCCAGAGCCGCTCATCAGGGATGGGTGGGAAGTCTTTACTATACACACTGAACACAGACTACATGTTGTATACAGGATCAACATAAGCACCCCACTCAATGCCAACTACGGCACACGACGTGACCACATGCCTGCATGGGAAATGAAGCTGTTGGAACTTTCCACAGTCGCAAATCCTCTGCCGAAGATTAACTCGATATGAACTCTGCCTCGAGTATCGGATTGGCAAAACCTCCTCAACAACAAATGCAGCAGATCTCCGATCACAACTGGTTACCCTCATCTTGGGCAACTCTCCCTTACTCTTCTCGATCTCAGACAACAGATACTGACTCCACTGACTACCTGCGACAACTTGTGCCTATGCCTCTTGCCCTTTCCTAATCCAAAGTTGTTGCAATCGCTCATATGTGGCCCGCACGATCGCCGAGATCGGGAGAAATCTCGTACCCTTTAAAATGGCGTTGATGCACTCGGAAAGGTTTGTCGTCATGTGTCCCTACCGGCGTCCCTCATCACAATGCTGAAGCCACAACCCATTTCTGAACCGAGTCACCCACTCCTTCATCTCGGGTCTGAGCTTGTCAAATCCTTTCATGTAGTCCCGAAACTCGAGCTCCGTGGATGCATAAGCGGCGTTAATCACAAGCCGCTTCCCCTCCTTAGAATTGAACTTGCTCATGAAGTTACTTGCCAGATGCCTTACGCAAATTGCATGGTACGCACTTGGAGGATACCATCCGTTGCCCGCTGCATCGAGCGCGGCCCGGATCGTAGGCGACAGATCAGAGATAACAAGGACACCCTCCTTCTTGATCACATGTCGTCTCAGATTCTTAAGGAAAAAAGACCACGACTCGGTAGATTCGGACTCCACAATAGCAAATGCGGCTGGAAAAATATTGTTGTTTTCATCCTGCTCAACGGCCATCAGAAGCACTCCGCCGTATCTCCCATACAAGTGGGTTCCATCAACAGACACAAATGGCTTGCAATATTTGACGCCCTCAATGCAAGATGGAAAGCTCCAAAAAACCTTGTCGAACTGGCAACTCTCTTGATCCAACAGATCCCCTTGGTGATAAGGACCGACCTGCAAATCCGCCGGTGTACCATCCCAAAAATACTGTAATGCAGACATAAGCCTCGAAAGGATGACATATGATTCTTCCTAGTCACCATATAACTTCGCGATTGGCTTTTGCTTGGCCAACCAAACCTTCCTGTAAGACGGCATGAAGGAGTAACTCTGTTGAAGGGCGGATTGCAAGACCGGAATGCACACGGAAGGATTGACCTTTATTATCGGCAAGATGAAGTTGCAGATCAGTCTGCCGTCTAACTGCGCGTGATCGGAGGACATTGACGGTGCCAAACAATCGTGCGATCCCCCAAACCTCCGCACCTCCCTGTTCGTAAGCAATACCCACGATGTAATCTAATTAACATGACAATAACACATAGATAGTGGAACATAGAAAATGCATATCAATACTTTGCTTTCTACCTGCTCTGTCTGACTTCTTTATTTTTCTCAGTCTGCCGGGGATGTTAAGGAATTGAATTACAGGTTTTCAAATACGTACCAATATCCAAGATTCGTCCGTAGATACACACACAGTGACCATGGGCATTCTGTATCATATCGCTTGCATCGGCAAACGTATTTGTATGGATTAGACTCCACCACCCTGTACTCAGATGCCCTCATTATGTTATAATTCTTTATAGCCATATGCATAGCCTCTCGCGTGCTAAATCGATGCCCGACCTGAAACTCTGATCCTCCATCTATATCATAATCTTCGCTGCCCCCACCAAATCCTTCCCTCGGCTCCTCTACCATATCATCCAAATGTAACGTGTGAAAATGGCTGCCCACGGATGACAAATCAGGTATCGGGGTTGGTGTTAGAAGCAAAAAATCCCGCCTCGTCTAAGATTCCAGGACAAATTCTGAACCGCCAGAGCTTTCGCTTGAATCATCCATGTTGCCGACAAAATCTTCGTCAGAATCGTCGTCGGACACCTCTAGGGTCGCAAACTGTATGGGCGCTACGAGTATTGCACCGGGCCCACCTTGGGATGAGCTTGCCGAACCTCCTGCATCAACGTGCACGGTCTGCATCTCGGTTAGCAGCTCCATCACATCTCGAGATCCATACCGACGGTGCAACTCAAACATCGCACGGACATGCGCATCGCCTTCAACCCAGAAAACCTTGAACATGAACTGGTTAGGAAGAAAAAGATTCAACAGATGGTAGGCCACTCGTCTCACTAACATGGTGCCGACAGCCCCATGTTGCGCAAAATAGCAGACTTCAACTCCTCCAACGTATTGACGGGCTGCATCTGGAATACGACAGGACTTACGGACCAAACCAAATGTCATCTGCATCCCTGCCCATCTTTCCATTTGGATATAGAGTAGTAACCACAAAATCACTAATATTCATTTTTTTGGTGGGAAGTTTGTTTTAAAATGGAAGAAGAGGAGGGTGTGTGTCATAGTTGCTAAGGGATGCCCTTAAATAGATAAAATTTTGATTTGGTCTTATCTCAGGCTCATCAGTCCCAAGATATGTATAAAATTTTGGTTTGGTCTTATCTCGGCCTCTGCAGTCCCGAGATACGTGAAAATGTCATTTCGGACTCCAAGAGCCCGAGATAAGAAAGGAGAGTCTAAAAACGTAAATTCTCTAAACCGCGTCTATTTTCGTAATTCACTATTTTTTATTTAAATAAAAAAAATCCTTAAAATATTAGACATATAAGATGCTTTTAAAAAAGTTTGTATCAATATTTTTATTTGGTGACTATGTTTGTATCAAACTATCAATACCTAGATATAAATACAAAAAAAAAAAAAAAAAAAAAAAAAAAAATTC
>JASCZI010181468.1:48639-67725 GCA_036250425.1 Stylosanthes scabra
AATTTCTTACAAGTGAAGGTTCATAACAAGAATGTCTATACCATCAAGGATTGAATTCTATAAGGCCACGTACTAGGAAGATTTCAGCATAGGACAGTTATAGTATAGTAATATTTCTTGGTATTTCTTCTTAGTTTATTATCTTTTATGGTTTTTAATAGAGATTTTCATTGAACAATGATTGAATTTAAATATTAATATATAGGGATAAGTATTATTTTAGTCACAAAGGTTTGGTGGTAAAATCATTTTGGTCACAACCTTTTTTTTTTTGTTTAAAATTGATCACAAATATTTTATTTTTTTCAAAATGGATTGATTTATGATTTTGCCTTTATTTTTAAAAACATGCCGATTTTTAAGGATCTAGACTGGTGAACCAGTTTTTAGGAGACTGAACCATTACCACCATTTCAACCATCACCACCATCATCACCATTTCAACCACCACCACCATCACCACCATTAACACCATCAATCCACCATCACCACCATTTCAACCATTACCACCATCAACATCAATCCCTAATTTTTACCAGCAATTCAAGAATCAATAATTATTAATTAAATCAGCAACTCAACAATTATTATTATTATTTAATTAAAAAAAATTGAAACATATCTAAAAAAAGAGTAACGGAGAAGCAGCTCCAAATTATTTTTATTAAATAAATTATTCTTAGTTATTTTCAACTACTCATGTATGTATGATAAGTCCCAAACTAATCAATGATAAAAATTAAAAAAAGTCCAAATTTGTATTAAAAAAAGCCCAAACTTGTATTAGAAATAAAAAAAGAAAAGAACCCAGACTTTTTATCCCACCATATTAGTTTTCTTTATCCTACTTTCTTGGCGTGAGTTTTGATGCACCGAGCAACTTTCAGTGTTTGGATGCACATACCTAATTTTTTCACTTTTAAAAGTTTTATTATAACCCCAAAAGTTTTACATATTTGTATTTAAAATTCTCATTTCATTCTCTTCGCTTCTTCGAATCCTCAATTCTTCATTTCCTCCCTTTCTCCACCCCATCCAAAACAATTTTTTAAGTCTTCCACCAAATCCAGAAATTGATTTATTGCAAAGTCTTCTTGTATAAAATGCCTTAGAATTCATTTATTGAGTATAAATAAAATCTCTTTCTACAAGAATTGAGTAGCAAAAATCAAGATATTCTTATGTGGTATAACAAAAATTGAACCACTTAAAACTAAAATTTGATTTTTTCTAGTTACAAGATAGTCAAGACTTGTATATTTTCCAAATAACTAAAGTGGAGGAAAATAGAAAAAAAGAATTGGAAGCAAATTTAGGAAAATACAAAGACAGATCTAGTACTATCAAAAATGGGAAAAAATCATGCAAGGGGTCTAGTATAATAGGAGAAGGTAGGAGAGTAATAGAATTAAAAGCAAATGGAGTTAAAACTATAGTGGATTGATTGCTACATGTTGTAAGATTGGAGTATGCTTGATGTCTATGTTGGTTCGTTCTTCCATGAACAGGGACTCCTTGATTTGTTTTCCTAAATAGCTTTTATATTTGATTTCCTTACCCAATCTCACTAGTAACTACCATTTGACTTGTGTGAGTATATGTCTTTGTAAAAAAAAAAAAAAAAATCAGAGGCTAGTGGAGGAAGAGTGAGAGGGACGAAGGTGGGCAAAGAAGAGAGAAAAGATGGAAGAAAGAAAAATATAAAATTTATGGGGGTAAAAATTTAATTTTATAAAATATAAATTTCAATATGTAAAATTTGTGGGGTCATAATATAATGTCAATTGTAATATATACTATAAATCTAAGTGATACTATATTAGATGATAGATGAAATACTTCGTGGAACTAATAATATTAATGCATAAGAGGTCATCACTGTGATTTATGTTTTCCTAGTGCTTCTTTATTTTTTTCTCCCTTTTGCATGTTTTCCTGATGCCTTGTTATTTCCTTTTCCTTTTCCTTTTAGCACTTTATTGATTTCTATCCAATATTCTGAGAGCAGCCACTAGACTTGTGTTTTGAACCATGTCTCTAAACTTGTATGTACGTCTCATGTGAACCATATAAAAAAAAAATATACTATTTTGGATTATTCATACATTATTATTATTATTATTATTATTATTATTATTATTATTATTATTGATTTTTGTTATGTTTGTTGTGCAGAATTAATTTATTATATTAATATTTAGGTTGATATAATGTCTTCTTCTCAACTCAATAATGAAACAACTTCCTCTAATACTACACCTATGAGTACAAGTGAGACCAATCAACAAACACACATAGGTTCAAGTCAATTGGAAGGCAATACGGCAGAAGGAGAGATAAATCAAGATTCAGGAGATGAAGATTGTGTCATAAAAAGTAAGAGACAAAAAACTTTATCGGTTTGGAATGACTTTGAAGAAGTTAAAGTTACTGGAGGTGATATGAAAGCTATCTATAAATATTGCAAAGTAAAATTATCCAAGTCATCTAAGAAGATATGCAACAAGTTGTATCCAAAGAAAATTGAAGTTGGCAACTCAAAAGAAACAACCACCTATACCATTTCAACCCATCAAAGAAGGTAATCATTTTCTTGTTTCCGGGGCTAATTACTCTAATCAGAAGATGAGAGAAATTATTGCCACTGCTATTATGATACATGAACATCCTTTTAGTATTGTTAAGAATGATGTTTGGATATGGGTATTTCAATATGTAAATTCTGAATTCCTGAAAGTGACCCATAAAACAATAAGAAGTGATTGTTTGGCTATATATGAGGCTCAGAAGAGAACTTTGAAGATAATGCTGAAAAGTGTGAGCAAAATCTGTTTAACTATTGATATGTGGAGATCTAGCCATCAAGTAGCTGAGTATATGGTTATTACCGGCCATTTCATTGATGTGGAATGGAAACTTCAAAAGATATTATTGAGCTTTGTTAAAGGGGTCGAAAATAAAGTATTTTCAGTTTCAGTTGATAATGCATCTTACAATGATTCATGTTTGAGGAATTTAAAGGACAACTTGTCTCTAAGCACAAAGTTAGTCCTTGGTGGAACATTATTTCATGTTAGATATTGTGCACACATATTGAATTTATTGGTGCAAGATGAGCACATAGTAATTTATAACAATTGTGAGAGTGTCAAGTATATCAACCATAATGATGCTAGATTGAAGGTATTTTGTGATATTGTTTAGCAGAAACATTTGAATGAAAAAAAGCTTATCATCAATTGTCCAACAAGGTAGAATTCGACATTCCAAATGCTATCTTATGCTTTGAATTTAAGAGGGTCTTCTCATCTTACAAAGAGAGAAACCACATTATTCATATAAACCTTCAGATGAGGAGTGGAATAAAATGAAAAAGTTTGCAAACTTTTGGAAGTGTTTAATTTGGCAAATCACATAATATCAGGGAGCGAGTATCCAACATCCAATTTGTATCTTGCATAAATTTGGAGGGTGAAGCTGGTAATTGATAATGCGGCAGAAGATGATTTGTTTATGAGAGAAATGGCAGCTCCAATGAAAATCAAGTTTGACAAATACTGGGGGAATGCAACTTATTGATATCCATTGCAAGTGTTTTGGACTCAAGGTGCAAGTTTCATATCATTGATATTCGTTTTCCTCTAATATACAAGTCAGAAGAAGTTGCAAAAGATAATGCAAGGAAGGTGCGTATGGCATTGGGAGATTTATACAATGAATATGTGACTAGTGGTCAAGGTTCTTCAGCAAATCCTACACATATAAGTAGCGATAACTCCTCAAATTCTTCTATGTCCAATTCTTTACATGCTAGCGGATTTGACCATATTTTGAGTCTTCTGCGTGAAAAAAAAGCAACTCCTTCCGTGAAATCTGAGTTGGATGCTTATCTTGAGGAGAGTATTTATATTTCTCAAAGTGGCAAATCTTTCTATGCTTTGGAGTGGTGGAGAAATAATACCATGAAGTACAAGATATTATCTCAAATAGCTGCAGATATACTAGCTGTTCTAATCTTAATAGTAGCTTCAGAGTCTACTTTTAGTGCTGGAGGAAGGGTTATTGATGAATATCGCTCTCGATTGAATGAAGAATCTATTGTTGCATTGATATGTGGCGGGGATTGACTTCGTCATAAGTACAACTTGCACCAAAAACAAAAGGTCTGTATATTTTAATTCTATCAATAGTTATTTATAAATATACAAATGTTTTAGGTATTTAATGCTAACAATATCTATTTTCTTGTTTTGAAGGTGTTCGAACAAGAGGAGATACATTTGAAGATTTAATATTAGTGGTTGTAGCGTCTTTTTTTATAGTTTTCATGGTTTGAGAAAAATGTTTATATCTTTTTGGACTACAATTTGATAGTAAGTATAGTTATATGATATTATATGTGATTAAAGAATTCTATATTATTGAATTATAACTTACAATGAATTATAGATTCTAGAATGCTTTTAGTGGAAATTATTTTTATTTATAATTTCTATAGTAAGCTTTTTTAATATAGGTTCGTGGGTTTAACGGGCTTTTAAACAGGTCAGGCTCGAGCCTGAAAAAAAGCCTACAAATAGTAACATGCCTAGACTTGGGCCACATATTTCCGATATGAGCCAAGCTCGTTTAAGCCAAAGCTCGGCTCGGCTCGACCCATTCCCATCCCTACTTGAGTACCATCCAAAAAGATCAATCAACCATAATTAGTTATAGCTTACTCTTGTGAGCTATTTGGTACTAGTATAGTATCATTTCTAGAGCTGTCAAAAAAAACCTAGCCCTAGGGCTGGCCCTAAACCCTTCAAACAATTTTTAGCCCACAGCCCTAAAATATATGAAAAAATCTAGTATGAGCCTTGATCCAAACAAGCCCAAAAAACCAAGGCTGAATCAGGGCCATCCCTAAACCCTAAAATTAGCCCCAAACTCAAAAAAGAAACCCTAATTCTAATTCCTCCTCAGAGACTCTGCCTCTGCTTCGCCAACGCCCTTCTCATCATTCACGTTCAATCTTCTTTCAACCACCACCGCGGCGGCGCCGACATCGGAATCGACACTGTCTCTAGCCACCACCGGAGCCGGTATGGAAAGTGAGGACTCCGCTACGAGCTCATCGTCGTCGTCCTTTGAGAGATTCGTCATCAAGGTTGAACAATCAATCAATATCTTTCTCATGGTAAGTCAATTACTTTCTCTTTGTTTATATCGTTATTGGGTTTATGTTCGCTTAAGTTAGCAACTGCTTAGTGTGGAAGTGCTCAAATCAATTTCAGTTCAGCTAGCAATTTAAGGTATATGTCTTTGATTGATATAGCTGCTGAAAGCTATGGCTTTGAGAATGAGAAATCAATACTCTGTAGTGTTTTTATCTTTATTTATGTTTGCTTATTTTTGGCCTTGCTGATATTTCTCGAGATTCTATGATAAAGATACTTGGTACTTTGTACCATGATCGGGATTATGCTACCAATAATTGTATATTAGAATTTTAGATGAAATGATTAAAATGGCTTTCTCTGATTGGCTTTTCATTCAACTACCACTAATTTCAATTATGCTATAATATTGTGTTTACTTTTTTAATACTATAATTCAATATTGATAGAGTTGAAGAATTATATATGAATTTGAGCTATGTTCCGTTCTTCACTGTTTGGAAACTTTGATTAAAATCCTTTTGGTTTTGGTAGTAATTCTTCCTTCTTTAGCCGCAAAAAGAGAAAAAAAATTGAGTTTAATTTCTAGTTGCATTTGCTTTGTGGGATTCAGCTTGAGTTGCTTTAGTTTAGTTTCTACTCTGCTTACAATTTTATAGATGAAGTTTTGTAATAATTTCTGTGTTTAGTTTCTCCTTATGCATGAACTAATTGAAATCTCAGTGTCTTGCATTTTCAATGGTAATTTGGTAAAGGACTTTTCAATCATTAGTTTTGGTTAATAACTTACAACCATCGTACGTGTATGTGTTTGCCATCTTTGGATGGTATTTTACAGTATCTTGTTGATAAAGATACTCTGTCACAACTTGTGATCGGGGACTTGAAGAGTAGGATCCAGAACAACTTGTGATTGGGCAACTTGTGATTGGGACTTGAAGAGTAGGATCCCGAACATAAAGTCGTTAGATTATGATTAATTTGGATTTGGTGATTTTTATGATTAGTTTGGATTTGTGTAAACTTTACGATTATTTTGGATTTGGTAAACTTTATTAAATTGAAAGTAAGCAAAATTTAGGAATTTTGTTTGGTTAAAAATAAGTAAAATTTGAAGCATTGAATGTAAAAAAAAAAAAAAGATTTGGCAGCCCGTGGATTGGCCCTAGGCCCCTTTGGCCCGTGAGGGCTTTTGGCACTGCGGGCCTTTTGAATATGTGGCCCTGTATGCTATGGGGCCTTATTTTGCTTTGCCCATTTCTTATGGTGCCAACCCAATTGCCACCTCTAATCATTTCCAACAGAAACCCCTATTTTATTTGGCCCATTTTGACTCTATATTTAGTTATAACTTTACAATAGCCCTCATTTCATGGAGAAAAATTTCTTATCAGTGAAGGTTCATAGCAAGAGTGTCTATTCCATCTAGGATTGAATTCTGTAAGCTACTCCTTTATTTAGCAACGTTCTAGTATAGTAATATTTCTTGGTGTTTCTTATTGGTTTATTATCTTTTATGGTTTTCAATAGGGATTTTCATTGAACAATGAATGAATTTAAATATTAATATACAGGGATAAGTATACTTTTAGTTACAAAGATTTGGTGGTAAAATCATTTTGGTCACAACCTATTTTTTTTTTTAAAATTGATCACAAACGTTTTAATTTTTTTCAAAATGAATTGATTTACGATGTTGTCCCTATTTTTAAAAACAGACCAGTTTTTAAGGGTCTAGACTGGTGAACCAGTTTTTAGGAAATTGAACCATTACCACTATCAACACCATCAATCCACCATCACCACCATCAACACCATCAATCCACCATCACCACCATTACAACCATTTTAACCATTACCACCATCAACATCAACCCCTAATTTTTACCAGCAACACAAGAATCAATAATTATTAAATCAGCAACTCAACAATTATTATTATTATTATTTAATTAAAAAAATTGAAATAGATCTAAAAATAGAGCAACGCAGCACCAGCTCCAATGGTGGCAAAACCACCATTTCTGGCGACCAGAACAGGGCGGTGGTGGCGGAGTGGCTCAGTGACCACGGCGGCGGTTGTGGCTCTAGAATCGCAGCTTGGAACGGTGGCTTCCTCAGGCACGGCAGCTTTTAGCAACCGAGGCGGCAGAGAGCTCGACGACAACGGAGGCAACCCTTCGTCCTCCTCTTCCCATCGTTCTTCCTCTCTCTTTCTCTGTTCTCCAACAACGACGACGCGATGGCGACGAGGTACGGCACCGACAAAGGAAGCTTTGGCGGTGGTAGCAGCTCGGAGTGGTGGCGGCGGCAACGAGAGCTCTCTCTTCCCTCTTCTCCGCCGTGTCTCTCCCTCTCTTCGTGTCTCTCTCTCTATTTTTCACTTCGTCTCTCTCTCTTAATGATGACGGCGCGACGGCTCTCCTTGTTTTTTGCCAGTGTCGTCGTCTTTCCCTTCTCCCTCTCTTCCATCTCTCTTCAGAGGGGAGAGGGGAAAACATGTCAACTCGGATCATCTTAATACGTTTGTGACAAATTTTTGGCTAAAAATACGTTTGTGACTAAATTGATTTTTCAGTTATCATCTTGTTATTTCTTTTATTTTTGCTTACTCTTCATTGATTCCCCTCCTTTAAGTAAGTACACTTTTGTTTGTAAAAGCTTTTGCCTTAGAAACGTCTTAGAGAATTATAGCCCGGCAAAAATAAGTATAACAAGTCGTAGAATCATTTAAAAGAAAAGAATAATGAATTATAAGATGGTTTGAATATTGTGATTGTCGGTTGCAATACTCTGATGCTTTTATTACTGCTTTTATTGTTATTTTATTTATATTAATCAATAATCACCTTTTTTCTTCTTTTATATATAATCTCCCATTGAAATTCTAATTGCAAGAATTGATTATGCGTTGCAGTATACGCTACAGAATACATGGACTCTATTAGAAATTCTGTCTTGGGCCGCTTTGGGACAAGTGCTGATAATTTTAAAGCTTTAAAAGATCAAATACTTCTCTCTCATTCCAGAGTTAAGTTCAGCTAAACAAAATAATATAGCAACACAGAGCAAGAACTAGGCAGATAAGCAGTGATGGAGGTTTGAAGCTTTATTTTGCATGCAAGTATTGTATACAGGCATGGACCTATATATAAAGTATGGGGCAATTGCCCCACTCAAAATTTGAAAATTGTTTAGAAAATTTATAACTTTATGTATATTTGACCCATAAAAAAATGTAGTATGTCCCACAGTATAATTGAAATTGTTTTTCTGGCGGTTATTTTGATAATAAAACTATTTATTAAATTTAATTTCAGAATTTTTTATAAATAAATAATATGAATAACATATTTACCAATCTGGATACGGGTTTGGGTTTTGACCAATTTGGGCCTACATCAGATAACACGGGCTTGCTTGAGCCGTGTTGGCCTTCAAACGTAACACGGTTGTATCAGCAGCGTGTTAAATTACGGCCCAATAGGTCCGTTGCAACACGGGCTACGCTTCTACAATTTGGCTAACACGCAGGTCCCTAGTCCGTGTTATGCATCCTCTGTATCATGCAATGGGCTTGCCCGTGTTAGAGCTAAAGGCTATAATGGAAGTGGCTAGCTCGTGTTAGGGTCGAGGCCTATAAAAGGGTCGTGTTGCCCCACTCCAATCGCACACCTCATTCTCCCACTTCTTACTTCCTTCTTCCCCCACATCTCTCTACCTCTCTCTTATTAGAAGTTTTGGGGTAGATATGTCTGTGCGAGCTAGAGGCAGGAGAGGGGCACACGGTGATGCACAACAAAACGAGCCAGCTACAAATGAATCAGTAAATTTGCACAGGCTAAACGAGTTGTGGCACATTACAGGAGTCCTCAACACCAGGTATGTTTGAATTTTAAATTAATTAATTATAATATTTATGTAATATATTAATTAGAAATGTTTGAAATATAAATTTTGTGTTGTTAATTTGTAAATTTTTTGTAAGAACTAAGTAAAATACTAATAGTTGTTGTTATTTATGAATTTATTTGTGCATGCATGAAATATATTAATTACGAATATGTTGATTAGTAATATATTAATTAGGAATGTTTGAATTAATAGTTATGTCTGCTTAATTTTTAATATTTTTGTATGAACCAAATAAATTAAAATGGTAATGGATATTGTTAGTTATGAATTTATTTATGCATGTACATAATATATTAAGTAGTAATATATTGATTAGTAATATGTTAATTAGTAATAGTAATATATTAATTAACTAATATATAAGAATTATAAAGTAAGTTTTGTTAATTCTAAATTTTATTCTCATAACTAATTAAATTGATGACTGGTGTTGTTATTTATGAATTTATTTGTGCATGTATTTATGTCTTATTTGGTGTTCCGAATTAGTTTTTAATATTTATGTAGGTCCTCAAATACTCATTTAGGTTGCAATGTTAATTTATTTTAGAGTTAAAGCTACCTTGTTCGTCATGTATATCTGTATGGATGTGTAATTGAAGACATGGTTTTGTACATGCAGATGGAGTGGGTGCTCCTGCCGAGGCGATGTGCCTTCTTGATGCCTCCACCTGCGTTGTCGATCCCGTTTATCAGGCAAGCTGGGTTGGAGCACGCGGTACAGCTGCGGGACTTCTGTTTTGACGCAGCACTCCTCTCCGCATTCGTGGAGCACTGGAGGCCTGAGACCTATTCTTTCCACCTCCCGTGGGGTAAGTGAACTATCACGCTTCAGGATGTGGCCTATCATTTATGTCTTCGCACGAATGGGGCGCCCATTGGGGGATGCTTACGAGATTTTGCCACATATTACCAGAGTGAGCCATGGGACTTGGTGGAGGAGTTTTTTGGGGCACGACCACCACTGGTTCATGATGAACGGAGAATGGTATTTGCCATCCGCATGAGGTGGTTGCAGGAGAGGATTCAGCAGATGCCTGACCATGCCGATGATGTTACGCTCAGACAATATGTCAGTTGCTACATTCTGCTGTTCATAGGAGGTTATTTGATGCCGAATACGTCCAGTAATCTCGTGCATATACGTTGGGTTCCGCTTCTGAGGGATTTTGATGCATGTCGGAGTTGTCTTGGGGCAGTGCATTGTTTGCATGGACCTACCGGTCCTTGTGCAATGCAGCTACGAGGGACAATACCGATATAGCCGGTTGCATTTTCATGGTAATATCCTAGATTTACCACAGATTTCCGCGGTGGTCTCCTCGAGATTTGGACATTGTTGCATGGCCTTTAGCTCATAGGTAATGTATCGGTAGATTTATGATTTCATATATTATTAATTTTTTGTTTCTGTATTGTTAAGGATACTCGTACATGATGCATCTTTCTGCCTTGTATGTAGGTTGATCGGTTATCAGCAGTCGGATAAAGACAAGACTATTGAGGTGGTGTGAGGCCTTGGATCAAGTAGACATTGCGCAGGTAAGTGCAATAAGAATAATTTTGTTTATAGAATGTACTCGTGTATTCGCTGATGTTATGTGAAATGACATTCTTTGTGCAGTTTCGGTGGACCCCGTATGATACCCATGATCTACAGGCCATTGTTCCGGAATGGATTCGCTCACATGCCGAGATATACACATGTAGGTCTGCGGTGCCTATCGTGTGCTTTAACTATGTGCACATGCCTCACATTGATCGTGTGCTTAGGCAGTATCGTGGAGAGCATCCTATCCCTAGGGACCCGGTTGATGTCACAAGGTTTATGACATCAACTGGAAGGGGTGACGATCGGTGGTGGCCTGATACACTGAGCTCATGGTATGATGGGTGGCGAGCTAGAGGTACTCGCGAGGTACTTGTTACCATACACAGAGTGCAGAGATTTTAGGGGGACTCAGGATTATTTCACATGGTATGTGGTTGCATGCAGAAGGAGGTTTTTGTCCCTGGCGTCTCGGCTGGATGACCCACGGTGGATGTTTGCGCCTCCGGATCTATCATTGTCTACTACCCATCCGATGGACGAGTTGACCATGCCAGAGGATGCACCTGTTAGTCGCCGGAGGAGTGCACATGCTCCAGGGGAGGGGCCGGAGACCGCCACTACAGGCAGGACCGCCGGAGGAGTGCACATACTTCCAAACTGACAGTGAAGGAAAGCTTAAATATGTTTTTTTGGGCAGATGGTCTTTCTAGAAAAAAATTATGCTTTGTTTGGAGATGTTGTTTTATTTGACACAACATATAATACAAACAAGTATAGTATGATCTTTGCACGGTTTACTGGAGTAAATCATCATCGGCAAAGTATAACTTTTGGAGCTGCCTTCATAGCTAATGAGAAATTTGATTCCTTTGTTTGGTTGTTTGAAACATTTCTTAAGGCAATGGGAGGGTATCAACCGGTTATGATCATAACTAACCAAGATCCAGTCATGAAAAATGCAATAGAACATATGTTTTATGACTCTTCTCATAGATTTTGCATGTGGCACATTCTAAAAAAAGTTTCAGAAAAAGTTGGTGCTCATTTGAATGCAAATGTTGTGTTTAACAATTTATTCAAGTCATGTGTTTGGGCTTCAGAGTATCCAGAAGAATTTGAGTTGCAATGGAAGAAAATCATAACTGATTTTTGATTTTTGCTTAGAAGAAAATAGTTGGCTATCTCAAATGTATGACATTCGAAGCATGTGGATACCAACTCATTTTAGAGACATGTTTTTGGCAGGAATTTTGAGAACAACTTCAAGATCAGAGAGTGAAAATTCTTTCTTTGGTAATTTTTTGAATAAGAACCTTAGCCTAGTAGAATTTTTTATGAGATTTGAGTCCTGCAAATGAATTTCAAAGACAAAGTGAACTACTTGTTGATCATGATACATTGCATTCTATGCCAGAACTAAAATTGCATAGGGATATAGAGAAACATGGCAGAAAGTTCTACTCTCACAAAAACTTCTACATATTTCAAAGTGAGTTATGGAGTGCATGCGTAGATCGTGGAGTTGAAGGGACAAGCGAAGATGATGGAAAGTTAATTTTCAATATACTTGACAATATAATGGTTAACAACAACATGAGTAAGTTAAGAAAAGTGGTTTATTGTCCTTCTAGTCATATTGCATATTGTTCATGTAAAATGTTTAAATATGAAGGCATTCCATATCGAAATATACGTGTTGTTCTAAAAGGAAAATGTTTAAATGAAATTCCAAGCTATTATATTGTTAATAGATGGACCAAATCAGCAATCGCTAAACCTATTTTTGATCAAGATGGCAATGTATTGGAGGTATGTTCTAAAAAAGAAAATGAGAGCCAATTAATTTCAACTGCATGGACTCAATTATTTAAGTGTATGCATATGGCTGGAAGATCTAAGGAGAAATTGCTCCTTGTTATAAATGGAGCTTCTTCTATTGAGATGCAATTGGCTGAGGAGAAAAATAAAGTCATGCCAAATAAGAAAAGTGAATTAGAATCCTTTATTGGCTTTAGTATTCCCAAAGAAGTTGAAGTTCTTCCTCCTGATCTTTCAAACACCAAAGAAAGTGGAAAATGACTTAAAAGTGGAAAAGAGAAGGCAATTGATCAACAAAAAAAACAAGACTTTGCAAGGCCCGCAAACAATATGTAAATCATGATAGCAGCAATTGCCCCACAAAAATTTCTTCCTAAAATTTTGGTCATCAATTATGTCATTTAGTTTTAGTTTAATATAATTATTTCCCATCATACTTCACTTTCTAATTTCATTAGTACTTTTTTTTTTTTTTTTTTGCAGCAGTGAAGAATATGAAGTTTTGTTTCTAAAGACATGCATTTGGAGATAATTGTTGATTTGGTGGATTAGAAGTGAGTTGTTGCTTTTATTTATATATGAATGATATGTTTTAATTTCTGTGCTGGCATGTTTATATTTTAAGTGTTGTTGTAGTTATGAGATATCTTTTGTATGACCTGCTACAAATTTATGACTTGTGATCATCCTTGATGGCAATGCCGAAGGGGATGTATCACATGTCATTAAATTGGTGTTTATGTGATTCTAATTATTAAATAGTATTTTCATAAATTTAAATGAAGTTAAAAATTAATTATTTAACTTATTACTTCTCTATATATCATTATAAATAAAGCATCATGCATTCCTACTTAAAAAAAAAAAAAAAAGAACAAATGTGATCACATGATATAAATATCATGTAAGTTATATGAACAAATAAAATTAACAAGAAAACATGTACTATGGGTTAGTTTGGTCTCAGACATTCACATTTCACCATTATATTCAACATTAACATTCCGTGAAGGGTTTTAGATTGAAAATTTGAAACTTGGTAACATCAAGATACTGCAGCACTTATTCATCTTACATATCAAAATCATTATATCCATCTTTCAAAATGCATGATATATCTCCAAAATATTAAAAATTCTTAAATTATATTTCACAATTTCTCACCAATTAATTATATCCATCTTATATTATATTCCTTCAAAAGAAGATACACACAAAAAAAAAAAAAAAAGAAATTTCCTTCAGAAGAAAGCGTTATTATTTGATCTCCCTTTATCCAACATCTAATTCATTTCATTATACTCATTTAAAAAGAAAAAAAATACAAACCCCCAAAAAAATATACTGTATATAAATTTTTTCCTTATACGCTCAATGATGCAGAAAATTTATTTATGAACTAGTCAATTTATTTTATTAGCAGGTTAAATTATTTAATTTCGTAATCCATAGTGAATTATTTATTAAATAATATAATTAAAACATATCTAAAATTGTAAATATTTTTTTAAAATAATTATTTTGTTTCTCTAAGTTCAAGATATACATTAATTACTCTCTCTTACACATTTTAAACTCATTAATTACACAAATTTTCTCTCCAACTCTCTTAATTTAATTCTAATCACTCATTTATATCCAATGGTTATAACTAGATCCTCTCATTTTTCACATAAGAAAGACTTTCTCATTTAGATACTTCTATATATATATATATATATATATATATATATATATATATTGTTTCATATTTTTAAAATATGGTGATAAGAAGACGAATGTCTTTAATATTTGACTACGAGAAGAAAATTTGAGACTAATGTAATTTCTTTTAGTATTATAATAAATAACGTGTATTTGTATTTTATAATTTAGAATTAATATGTTTTTTAATAGTAATTTATATCATTTTTGTTCTCACTATATAAAATTTTTGAGTTCGTCATTGAACATAAATCATATATATTTATATATATACAATGATCTATTTAAACATTTTTTATTTTCCCTTAGGTACCTTGAATTGAGTTATTGAAGATTAGAGAGGAAGTTGAACTTTGTTTGAATGGAGCGAAATGCATTCATCATAGTTAGATGGGTGCATTTTGAATTTGTTTGCTGGTGTTTTGCACCTGACGTTTTTCATTCTTGGTCAATTATCACTAAGCAGTATATACATGACATTTCTAAAAGCCTAAAAATATGTCATATACGAGTTAAATTTCATTTTGGTCTCTCAGATTCGTGAGTTGCACTAGAATGGTCCCTTTTATTCTAATTGCACTATTTTAGTCTCTAAGATTGAAAAAATTGTACCAAATTAGTCTTTGACCCCTCTTCAGTTCAGTCTAATTCTTGCTTATTTTGTGAGTGACATGACAGCTGTCTTGCATGTTGAAAAATATAAAACAACGTTATTTCACTTATAACGTTAAATGATTAAAAATGATGTTGTCTACTGTGTAATCCTTCCATAAATCTTCCATTTATGCTTCTTAGGTATCAAATGATGTTGTTTTAACGACTATTGAGCATCATAAATAAAGAGACATTGTTTTATGTTGCCCAGCATGTAACGTAGTTATCATCTCACTCACAAAATTAACAAGAATTATACCAAAAGGGGGACAGGGACCAATTTGGTGCAATTTTTTCAATCTCGAGGACTAAACTAGGTCAATTGGAATCTCAAGGACCATTCTGGTGCAACCTGCGAGTCTCATAGACAAAAATGAGGTTTAACTCGTCATATACACACAAACCTACCTATGCGGCTATGCTACCGTCTAAGACTAAAGAAGAGGCCTAAAACTGTAGTTCATAAGTAGAGTTAATTCTTAATCGGTGATACTATTTGTACACATATTTTATTCAACCAAATTCAATTAAGTGTTTCCAATCCAATCCCACAAAAAAGCGGGTATACATGCGTTGTGTACGCCATCTCTTCTTCTTCTTCCTCCTCTTTCTCCTCTGTATAAGCCATTCTCCTCCACTTTTTCTTTTTTCTCCTCTTCCTTTTCTTCCTCCTACGCCGCCACCGCCGTCATCCTCCTCCTCCTCCTCCACCACCGCCACCGCTATTGTCATCATCATCGTCAACATCATCATCATCTTCTCCTCTCTTCTCCTCCTCCACTATCATCATTTGTTGTCTTCTTCTTATTGAATAATAACTTACATTTTCTATACTACAAAATCAACTGAAATACATTGGTAAATTGAATCGAAATATAATAGTAACACGAATTGAAACGTATTTTATCAGCACAAACATCAACATCACATAGAAACTAACTGAACCAAAATACATTTGTAAATCGAACTGAAATATATTTCATCAGCACAAACATCAACATCACATGAAAACTGAAAAATCGAACTGAAATATATTGGTAAATTGAATCGAAATATAATAACAAAACGAACCGAAATATATTTTATCAACATCACATAAAAACTAAAAACCCGAACCGAAATACATTGGTAAATTGAAGACGAATATAATTACAAAACAAACTAAAACATCATCTTTCTTCTCCTTCTAAAAGAAACTCGATCAAACTTTTCATAGAAGAAGAAGAAGAAGAAGAAGATGATATGATGGTGATGAAGAAGACGACGACGACAACGGCGGAGAATAATAAGAAGAGTGTTGGGTGCTGATAACATTGCGGGGATGTGGGATCCAATCCGATTCGATTATTTTAGTGCGAATGGGATCGGAATTTTGGTCATATTCGTTCCGCGCACACCCCTAGGCCATGAGGTCCACAATCATCATGATCTGGGCCACCTTCTATTCTTTCATCCAACATACAAATGGTATTGAGCCCAAGCCCAGAATTCACTTCCTTCTCTCTCAACACATCTTCTGTCCTCCTGTCATCTTCAAACGTTTTTATTTTTGTTGGGCTTGCCACATTTTCACCAGCTTCTTTACAGTTCATAAAGCCCAACTCCATTCCACCCTACTGAACCCGCCACATCCGATCCCTTCCTCTAATTCAACCTGTTTCTTCCACCCCATGCTCTGCCGCGACGGTGGGTCCACCCAACCTATTTTTTCTTTTCTTTTTTTATATTCTTTTTAACGACAGACTTATTGTCTATACTTATATAATAAAATTCAGATATCTCATCAAAAATAAAAATGAAAAAAGAATTTTCAACATAACGTAACATTTCAATAGTTTCATTTTTTTCTAGCTTTTCATGCATATTCTCTCCCATGTCTTCGTTTTTTTTTTAGTTATCTGAACTAGGGTCTAATTTGTCTTTTAGCCAAAGAGAAGCAAGATATTTCCCGAGGATAAGGTAATGACTAACGAATTGTACTTTTTAATTTTTATCGATTGAGTGGACGACATAGATATATGTAATAGAATAATATTTGTGGGTATATCACATAAGAGTTAAATAATGTGGATGGCATCATCATCTTGTATGCCAAACTCTCTGCCATTATTCCAAGGCTGGAAATCAAGAAGTCCCCATTGCTTATTCGGTTGGAGGAAGAACAAGAGTGCTGATGATGGTGACAAACCTCAAATTAAATATCATGATATTGATCTCACTTTCCCAACTTCTTTGGTCGCTAATACATTCCTCAACGGTACTACTCACTCTCTCTTATCTCTTTCTAATAAATTTCAATCTACTAATTACTTACTCATCATATCAACAATCTCAGAAATTATTATTAAATGTGTTATTAAGGCAACCAGGCAAGCAAGGAATTGTTCTGATTCTAATGTGGGATCATATTTTTTACTTTTATTTTTATGTATGTGTGTACTGTGTATTAGTTTATTATGGTAATTATAAAACTTATATTGTCATCTGATTAAGTGATTCATGACTCTGTCTAGATATATTTAGGTTAAACTATTCCGTTAATCTTTATAATTTCATTAAATTTGTAATTAACTTTTTACACTTTAAAATTTTTATTTCAATTAAATCTTTACATTAGTTTTAAATTTGTAAGTACAATTTTACCATTTTAAAAACTCTTAACTTTCCTAGTAGTGTAAGATAGATGAAAATATATTTTTTTTAATATTTAGTTATCCAATTGAAAGTTTTTACAATATAAGAACTTAACTAAAATTTTTTGAGACAAGAGTAATTTAATTACTCTCTCTATTTTAAAATAATTGTTGTTTTCATTTTTTAGGGTCTTTAAAAAATTAACGTATTCAAATAAAAAGTATGTCTAGATTATATATCAAATTCTCAATTAACCCAAAAATAAAAGGGACTATTATTTTAAAACAGATAGACTCATTATTTATTTATATACTTATTTGAGATGCAGCTATGAAAGTTGGCTATTTTGTTGACTTGTCCTTGGGAAATGGCAGGGAAGGAACTGAAATGCTGCTATAGGGCAACAATTGATGGATTTAGTGCAACAAATTTCCACGAGTGCTGTGATTTCAAGGGACCCTGTGTCATAATAGGCTACACAAACAACTCCTTCAAGTTTGGTGCATTCAACCCTGAGGGCTATAGAAGCACAGATGACTACTATGACTCATTTGATCCCTTCTTGTTCTATTGGGCCGACAACAACGATAATGGGCCTGAGGTTGAGCCCTTTATCTTGCCCAAAATTGGTGGAAGCGGTGCAGCCCTATTTGATTATGCTCGTGGCGGCCCGCAATTTGGGGCTGATGGGCTCCTAATTGGTCCCCCATTGGCACCAGTTATGGGGGGCTTTGCTGGGCCTGATACCAATTCAGGGATTGGTGATTTGAGGCAAGCTAAGTCAAGATTGGGATTGTCTTATGCTAAGAGGAAAGATGGGAAGGAGTCTCTTTTTGGTGATGAGTCTAGGGCTACCATTCAAGAAGTGCAAGTTTTTTGCAATCCAAAAATTGCAAGCCTATACTAACAAGCCAAGTTTGGTCCATGAACAAAAAAAAAAAAAAAAAAAGACAAAACAAGCCAAGTTTGGTTAATTAAGTGGTTAGCTTTTTGTTTAATTTAGTATCGAGAGTTCGAATACAGCCTTGTCCATGTAGTAATCTAATAACCAGTAATGATCCCTTAAATGGAGTTCCGATTCGCAATGAATTATAATTTAAGAATTCTATAGCATGCGAGTAGATGTGTCTTATTAAAGCAATTTTGTATCTATGTAAATGTAATTTTCGTGTGAATAAATGATTTCCTCATCATAGAAGAGTATGAAGTTTTAGTTTCTTATAGGTGGCGAAAATCACTTGTTACATGACCCATCTTAATAAATATAGACATGAAAAATAATTTTAGTCATAGAAAGTGAATTTCTAACGATTTTTAACATTGTTTAGTATCAATGTTCTATATTGAAGGTTTGAAGAGACTCAGAGAAGGGGGTTGAATCTGAGTACTTCTTTTTCGCCAATAAAGCAAGTGTGGCTTGCTGTGCAGTTTTGTCTCCTCAAGTTACAGGGAGACAAAATCTCACTATTATCTCCTAACACGCAGCAGAGTATTGAAAGCTCAATTAAAGGAGACACAAGCATATATCCTGGTTTGGCTACCATCACTGCAGCCTACATCCAGTCTCCACCACAATCATGGTGGAATTCCACTAATTTCAATGAAGTTACAAACACCAATTCAATGAAATTACACTTGCCTTTTACCAAG
>JASCZI010181469.1:6468-21676 GCA_036250425.1 Stylosanthes scabra
AAAGCCAAAGTGGTACGAGCGTGCTCTGGTCATAGCAGTTCAAGGTGTTTTCTTCAATGCCTACTTCTTGGGGTATTTGGTGTCTCCCAAATTTGCACATCGCATGGTTGGGTACCTTGAGGAGGAAGCAATACACTCCTACACTGAGTTCCTTAAGGAGCTTGACAAGGGCAATATAGAGAATGTGCCAGCACCCGCCATAGCCATCGACTATTGGCAGCTTCCGCCTAATTCTACTCTAAGGGATGTGGTTATGGTTGTTAGAGCTGATGAAGCGCACCACCGTGACGTCAACCACTTTGCATCGGTAAGCTTATATATACCCTTTTATTTATCTTGGATAATGAAAAAATATCGAAGGGGTGTTTGGTATGATATGATGATTTGGATGACTAATGGTGTTGTTCTTGTAATGAATTGCAGGACGTGCATTATCAAGGCCGAGAGTTAAGAGAGACTGCTGCTCCAATTGGCTATCACTAAGACTCAGATTTCTTGTCAAATTTTTTAGTGGAGTGTGGATATTGAGGCAAATTATATGGTGAATGTAACTTTGGCTAGAAGCCCATAATAAATAAAGCTTCTAGTTTGGTGACAATATAGTGGTATTTTTCTAAATGTTCGTCTAACAATGTCCATGTAAATAATGTGGAGTCTTATTATTGTTGAGAGTCATACTTCTGCCTGTTTGGCTAAAGTCATATATCTGGATTATTTGTAATTCTATTTGTGCACTGTTGAGGGTGCTCATGGAGTTATATGAGATCTCATAATTTGAGAGCTCCACTACATTTTCCTGATAATTCCTTTTGATGGCAGATTGCATTACTTTTTTCACGGTTATGAATCTAAACATCACCAGACAAGTGGTGGTATCTTATGTTAAGACTTAAGACTAGACTGGATTTTGACTTATGGCAGATAATTCAGCTGAAGGAAAGGATGCAATTCAAATACAGAAATACTCCCTCCATTTCATGTTGGCTGTAGTTTTGACCTTTTTGGTTCAGTGAGAGTTTAAACACGAGGGTGCTAACAGCTGGGAAAGCTGTGTGATGATAATGGAGGAGTAAATGATTGGTACTGCCACAGTGCCACCACAACATGAGAAAATATAGGTTTAAAGATAGCAGTTTTTGTTGCATTTGGACAAACATGACATGGCATACATTAGGCCATTTGGGATACGCTGTTTGTTTATTCCCAGTCCTTCCTTTATTCCTTACTTCCATCTCCAATTTCATTCTTAAGTTCCAAAGATATATACACAGTTACGTTGTTCTGCTGCTCTAAACATGGGTATACCTTGTACAGTGAGCAGTTTATAAGTAATCATGGGATTCTCACAACCTCGTACTGATGTGAAATTCTGAGAGGGGATTGCTCTGAAACGGGTCGGCCCTCGGACCAAAGCTCCAGGTTGACTGTGCCACAATCCCAATGAACAAGGCACTTGAAAACCTCAGTTATGTTAAATCGATTGACCAGTGCCAATCCAAGACATTTATCAATAAGCCTCCACTCACCTGACATAAAAAGTTCGTCATCTATTTTGCTGAGATACACGGAATGACTTCAGTTCTGAAGATTGATATTCAAACCACAGTCCCGCTATCCCTACACCTTTTTATTAAACACCAAATTGACATCCTTTTAAAAATACGGTAACTGCCTTGTTTGTTAACTGCATTTGTTGTATTTTGAGTACTAAAATATATAATTAATTATTAATAACAGTATTTTTATACGGGTGTAAAGGTGGTGTTTGTTAAAAGGGTATGTAGATAGCATTATTCTTCAAACTATACTCCACTATGAACGTAGAGAACATGGGCAGTAAAAATAATGCAAAGGATAAGATAAAATGACCATTACCATTTGGAAGGAGGTTTCCTTCAAAATATTGCTCTCCACTTTCAGGAAATACTTCATGTGTTGATCCATCAATTGAGGTAAAAGAAACAAAAGATTCTGATGGGTGCAAAAGATTGAATGTCGGGTGAACCCTTAAGCAGACCAACCTGCAGAAAGTTAAATGGACCACAGCAGAAATCAATAATCTGAGCAGAATCAAACATTTTCAACTGAGCAAATAACAGAAAACAGGTATATATATATATAATTTTGACTCGTATCCTTGTGCACAATATGGAGAAAAACTCAAATTGTGACCTTAACTACAGTTTCTCATGAATACTAACCAATATAGTGTTATTTTTTGTTGAATATCTTTTTTTTTAGATGATTAATTTATAAATGGTAAGTAAAACATATTCTGTAAAATCTAATTCTCAACATGTTCAGTCCGTGAAAAGTTCATTTTGTAACCCACACAATGCTATTAACGTTACAATACAAGAAAAGCTTCAGATGAAACCTTGAGAATCCTCCAGAACCAGCTCCAACACTGCGGGCTAATATGCTTGATTCTACTTGAAACATGCTAATGGCATTCTTCGGAAAATAGATCTGTCGCTGAAGAACCAATCCTCCACCAATATCACCCTCTAAGACCACAGATTCCTCTTCCCCTGCATGCTCAAGCTCTCGACTGCAAGAAAAAAACCGAGAAATGTATGCCGAACACAAAGTTTAAGAAGGTGTGGGTGGACCAGCACCGACAAAAATATGTGCACAAAAAGAACTAGTTAAAGAGGAATTTGGTGGCTCTCATAAAAAGGTGTAAGGAAAACTTACTCAATGATAGAGTATTCCTCAGAACATCCAGCAGAACGATACTCTGTACCACTATACTCCTCATATCCACTGATTTCTAACCTGCTATGCAGCCATTGTGTTCCTGAAGGTAGATAATTTATCATCATGTTATATGATCTCCTTTATAACTATATGCTGCATAGAACATAAAAGGAGTTCTATTTCCAGATTAATTTACTGATTAAATAAATTGCTAATGGACAATCAATTTTACCTGAAGGAATGTGCATCATGGAAATGATTCTACCGCCAACCCAGGGAACAATTTTAAGAACCCACTCACCATTTTTCAGCTCAATGGGAGTTCTTGAAAGCTCTGCCCCCTTGGGTCCAGAAAGCTCTTCTGAATCAGGAATCTGAATTGCTGTTTCTGCATAGCATTAATGAGAAATAAGCCCACCATGATACGGAGTGTGCATTATTAGTGCATGCATGTTATACACAACTGAGAAGAAAATGCAATCTCAACTTCCAAATACTACTCTCCCTGCTTACTATCCACTTTGCTCATGGGGGAAAGATGAGCGAAAAGTATGCAAAGCTTTCAATTCTCAGCAAAAGAAGGGAGAAGAAAAACCCATTTACACGAGAGGAAGACGTGAAAACTACTGAGCAGAAATAGCACAGTGCTAAATATTCATGAATATCGAAACCCAAGAATATCTTCAATAGAGGCCATATATTATTATATTTTTCAAAAGCAGACTTGTTGGCAGAAGATAAGTAAAGATATAGCATCGGCAGAGAAGGATGCTCAATAAGATGAGAATTTAAGAAAACATGAGCATAAATACTGTATAAGGAAATATTCATAAACCCACAAAGTAAAGATCTGAGCAAGTGCCTACCTAATCGTTCCTTGTATTCCTTCTCACTAGTAGATACTAACTTCGATATCTCCTCTTCAGAAGGCAGATTAACTTGCAGAACTTCTCCATCCACTCCCCAGGTATCAAGCTGTATACAAAACCTAACTTATCAATATTGATCTCAAGAGAAAAGGATAATGTAATGAACAAATTTTAAGCAACTTTTGGTTACTTCTTTCTACATAAAAGTTTCATATTCCTCATAAATTCCATTTTGAAGAAACACATACCATTGCACCCCCACCTAGCAATACTTGAACATGAAGGCGGCGTTTAGGTCTTCCCCATGATCCTTCAGATTCTTGTACTCTCACAGTAACAACTGATGACTGAAGTTCAGCCACATAATGTGTTAATAAATAATTGCCTTTGGTGAATTCATATCCATCACCATCATCCTCAAACAGGTAACCTTTGGCTTTCCCTGTAAATGATTATATCTTAACCATACATCACCTAAAAGCACACTCATCTGAAAAGTAAATATAATATGGGTACAAGCTTTCTCACAGAATGCATGGACTTACCTTGTTCATCTAAGGCCACAAGAAGCGTCAAGTCATCTGATGGATGAGCTTCTCCAATATGCTGCAGAGGGAGACCCACAGGAATAATTGATCCACCTTTTAAGTATAAAGCTGGCAAATCCTGGCATATCCCAAACAGCACAAAAAATTAAGTAAAGTTTTTGAAGACAGAATAAAAAATAGAAATATAAGTAGAAATGACATGCAAAAAATAGCAGAAGAAAGGATACCGGATGTGCATCACCAAAGTCAAAACTCAACCAAATCCCCTTAGGCAAAGTATACTCCAACTTATCCAACCCCTGACTGCATAAGGTGCTGATCGGATACAAAGAAAATGTCAAATTAGTGCGAATTGTACTGCATTGTGTAAAGCTTTCTATCAATAACTTGCTTTACCACATTTTTTACTAGAATGCATAACAGCATAAATTATTAATAATAATAATAAATCCTGCAAAGGCATCTCTCAATAATATACCAGTGACATCTAGATTCATGGTAGACTACTTTAAGTAAGGGGAAGAACCTTGCATATACTAAAACTGGTCCAAGCAAAAACGAGTTTTCAAGTTTCCTCAGGCTAGGATCTTTTGGATCTGCAAAAAGCAAGAATACAAATCCATCATCTGTGTGAAGAATGCTAAAAAATTGTTTACAAAACAAAAGACACTAAATTTATTCTTCAGAACAAGAATTCACCAGCAAAGAAAGTAGGTGTTGCTACTGGAGTGCCCCTTGTATGAGCAAAATAAAAAAGTGTGTAGATAAGTGGGATAAGGCGGTAGCGCCTCTTCAATGCCAATCGACAAACTTCTTCACACTAATAATTAAAGATGAAGTCAGTGATACACAGTTTTGAGCATAGAAGTAAATTTCAATCACAGAATAACATCTCATCAAGCAAGCAAGGGGGAAAATGAAATATAAGGAGCAAGGACTGTAGCTTCACATCTTCTCATTCATTATAAAATCTTAAGCCTCCAGCTAGCACAGTGAGATTCCGTTTTAAAAAAACTTTAAAATGAAATCTCTAATCAATCAAGAAAATATCAGTCGCTCAAAATCTAGTTTTCAGATGCTAGCAAAATACTAAAAACATATTAACATTCAAATTTCAAATTATGATTCAACAGGCCGTGGATACTGATACATCAGCAACAACCACATGCTTAGTAAGTAGATGTGCATAAAAAAGAATATATGATAAAACCAGTATATTTTAGGTGCCCTGAATAATATAAATGAATATAAGTACATAAACAGTATCATTTTCCACAAAAATTCAAAAGATTTCGGGAAAAACAAGAGCAATTATGAAAGCTAACACCAAATAAGTTTGAAACTCATTATGCAACACCAACACTTAAAGCATGAAATGAAGTACATGTGAGACTATATTTATTTATTTCAATTAACTCGTTTTTAAAGTTGATGTCAAGCTAATATCAGTATTCATATTTTTCCGCTCCTTTTGATAAGAAAAGACAAGGCACTAGATAATGTCCAATATATTACCAGTTAGAAACCATAGCAAAAAATGACTTCTATATATGCAACTACGAACCAACCTCTTCCCCAAAAGACCAGGGTTCATGGTCCTTTGTGCCTGCTTCAGAATGACCTCGGCAAAAGGGAAACAAGGAACCTACACCCATCCACCTTCCGAAAAGCCTAGGTGTTGCATTTCCAGCAAATCCCCCAAGATCGGGACCAGAAAATGGCTGACCACTGAGTCCCTGAGCACAACAAATGCAAAAATGAAGGGATGCAGAAAAACATATTGAATGTGGATATTTATGTAGTAAATACATATATATCCATCTGACTTTATCTTTCTTCCAACACTGAACATAGCATTAAAGTGGGTAAAATACAAAAATCTATAAGGAGGGAGCTAGAAGGACTTAAAAGATGCTAATTAACAATTTGCAGGATAAAATGGTGAAAAGATGACATCAAATGCAAATGTTGCTCAAGAAGCATTGCTTTGATTCTTACCAACTGAAGTACCATAGTGATACTCATATGAAAATGCTCCCAGGTTGAAAGGTTATCTCCAGTCCATGTTGCAGCATACCTTTGGCTACCAACAAATCCAGCTCTAGTGAGAACAAATGGTCGTTTATTTTCATTTGCCAGTTTCATGCCTTCATAGGTTGATCTTGCCATTAGTAGACCATAAACCTACAGTGAACAGTCATAAGAATAACTAGAGGTTCAAGGTAGCCAATATTTCCTTGCAAAACCATTGCCACACTCAACAAAGACAAACTTCACACAATAACTTCAGAGTCAAGCTGCAGGACTGTATCTTACTATTATATAACTGAATCAAATCCTAATGCATTTCCCACTAGCTTATTGTAAAAAGACATGTTACTCCAAAATTATGATAAAGGTTAAAGAATACTACATTATGATAGAAAGAATGATTCTGACGACCGCCAAGTTCAATGTCTCCCCTATGAACATTGTTCTCAGGCATTGTTTTTGTTAGAACCTGGAAAAGCATTAAAAAAATGTAAAATTGGTGCGTGTAAAGACCACAAATACCAAAATTTGGATCGAACCTTGTTTATAAAATTTTATTGAACACATATTAACAAGATTAGAAATACCTTAAAAATAGCTGGTTCATTCATATCATTCCATATGCCATCAACACCATTGGAAATGAAATCTTTAACTAGATTAGCCCACCATGAACGAACTTTTGACTGTGTATAGTCAGGGAAGACACAAGGTCCAGGCCACACCTCCCCTAAGAATAAAATATAAAAAAAAAGTATTAAAAAATAAAAAACAGATGAGCACAATGCATCACCAGGAGGAAAGAAGAATTATAAAGTGAAAAAAGTATAGTGAAGATAATACTTACCAACAAAAGGTGTTCCATCTGCCTTTTGGACCCAAACATCACTTTTACAACCACTATCATATACAAAATAACCGTCTTCCTGTTTAATGCCAGGATCAAGCATCCAAATAGCTTTAAAACCATTATAATGGAGGCCTTCTGTCAAAGACTTGGGATCACGAAAACGCTCCTGAAGGATATCAGAAAAGTTATTTTCCACATAAAAAATATTGCCAAACACATATTCAGGATGGCCTAACCCAAAAATTAGCGTTCAATGGGAACTTAATCTTGGACAATACATCCCCCATGCGTCTGATCCATAGAATGCATGTACTCATCACCACAGCATCAATTCATATATTAATTACTACTATTTATCTAAGGAGAATGAACATGCCTTGTCAAAGGTGAAACAACGAAAACCATCCATGTAATCAATATCCATCCATATCACATCGCAAGGTATAGACTTTTTCCGGAATGTTCTCGCCACCTGCAATTTTCAATAGCTAACCAGTCAAGGAAATATGATACATGCCTTTCAAAATCTAACAACCTTAACATAGTGCTAGTTACCCAGAACTCCAAAAATATGCAACACTTCAAAACAGTTTTCTATGCACAATAGTAAACACCCATAAAATCTTAGAAGTTAAAAGAAGTTAATGAAACATCATAGAAGTTAAAGAAACTTTTGCAAAATAAAGAATAAAAGTAATCCATTTCAATTTAATTTCATCAAAAGGCATTTTAGGTGCATTTGTTTTAGTTTTCTCCTTAAGATACTCATCTTTGCTTCTCCTCAAAAGCTAAAAGTAGATCTTATTTATTTCTTTTAATCTTTTGAGTAAAAGTTGAGATAAGTTGTTCTATGAAAAGTGGTGATTCTTTTCTTCAAACGTAGCAAATTAACTTTTATCCAAATACAATAAAAAAGCGCTGAAACAGGCAAACCTCCAGAAATAGAGTAAATGAATGTAATCATTCCCCAGAGTCATTACTACTTTTAAAGACAAGATAAGAGCAGAGCAGTACCTCCAGAACCCTCTGATCAGACATGTAGCTCCAACGGCACTGTTGATAGCCTAATGACCATTTGGGGGGCATAAATACAGTCCCTAATAAATAAGTTGAGCACAATCAATCACATCCTAATATATGCATGCGGCATGCCTGAATAGAACTTTAACATATATGGGTCAAATATCATATATATAAATTTACAGGTTTAACAGAGAACTTAAAAAGTACATTTATCTACTCCTTTTTTGCTTTCAAGAATTGAATAACAGAGAACTTAATATTACCAATAGTATCCACGTATTTAGGTATGGATTTGAGATATTCCTAGTTTGATAAAAACACACTTTGCATATTGATGCTCACTTATTTACATAGCTTGCATATATTCATGCTTTCACATAGTGCATAAGTTTTTATACTGATTCCATGTGCTATAAAAATTTCATTTTCCCCCTAAGATTGCATAAAACCTTTTTATATTAAGTTCCTCAAGAAGGATGAAGCACAATGGTTGCAATTGGAGCAATAATATCTAATGCACATTTATTATTAAAGAAAATTACCAACTGCTTTTGATAGGGATATCAAAACATCTGCCGGTGAAGCAAAAGGACCAAATGTAATGACAGGATATGAGGATGGAGCAACAAACTGTATTGTTGATTCTTTTCTCAGATCAATCTGTTTATGAACAGAACAAATGATCATCAAACATAAAAATAATTCAATATAACATCACAAATGTCTCTTAAAGGTTAACCAACATAAATGACATAAATCTAAAGCCTACAGCACCTCACAACGCTTTGTAGTGTCGGCAAGAATTCCTAATGCCTCGCCATTTGGAAGAATAGCTAACACCCATGGATGTGATTGGTACAAGGACGTAGTTTCAGGACCATAACCATATGCATCTGTGTTCCACGTGAAAATCTACAAGTGCAATATAACTAATTATTACAAAGACAGAAAGGAGTACCCTTTTAAACTTGACTATTCTATCCAATTAACTCACTCTTTTGCCTGTCCTCTCAAGCTGCCCACTAGCTTCTCCAGTTCCATAGAGAGAAGTACCTGTAGGAAACTGTTCAGAAACAAATTCAATCAATTTTTGAAGAGCAGGGAAATGATATGATAAGCAAAATAAGGTATGTCTGATTGGGGCTAAAACTTGGGTCAATTTTTACACATCAAACTCATGATGAATATTTTTATCCAGGTTTTACCCCCTAAATCAAAATACACCGGAAAAAGTAACCAAGATGGCTAAGATAACATCCAAAAGGTCTAACTAGAAAACTAACAAAGTAACTAACCTCAAGTTTGACAACCTGCTGCTCCAGCAGACACTCAAAAGTAGGGGTATATACAGGAACCTTGTCACTAGTGATAGGTGTGTCTCTATCCTTGCTATTCGCAAAAGAAATGCTGGGAAATGCTGCATCTCTATCATTTACAGAACAGTCAAATCGGAAGACTCCATCTCCCAAAATAGGCTTGAAAATCATTCTTCCTGAGCTTACATCAATGCCATCACCAGTGACTGTCTTCCCTTCATGATTAGCCATTTTTGCTAAAAACTTCTCACAAAACCTCCCTTTTCTTCTGCATTATAAAATAAATAAAAAAATTGTCAAACCATATATACGGTTCAATTGAAATAGCATGATCATCTAGTAAATCATGTAACATGTAACACTGATAAATAAACTACTCAAAATTCCACGACCTAAAAACTCTGATTGACGATTAAACATGCAAGAACTAAAAAAACTATCTTGAACGAAGACAACAAGAGAAAAAATCCAGTTAAATTAGCATAAATTCCTGGCATCATGCAATTTTCACTGCACAGCGTGGATTTTGTTGACTAATGATGAAGAATTGAAAAGGATATTAGAAGTGACCTGAGAGTGATGAGTGATTGTGAAGATGAAAATAGTCGCGTATTTGTGTTCCGAAGAAGGAGATGATGATGATGATCGCTAAGTGTTGATATGAACTTCCACGGAATCGCAGGGACAGTTTTCGTGATGCTCCAACTGCAACTACTGCTACTGAAACTGAACACTTCCATGATCGATGCTTTATGCCTCTATTTATATTTACATTTTAAAATTCTTTTATTCTCCTAACTATTTTGTAAATTTTAAACAAAGAATTAATATACTTGTATGAACGTACATTTTCATACATTTTGTAATTCTTTTCGCATATTTTTTTTCCTATGTTAAATTTTGTATTTCCGTGGTATATATTATATAATATTTTCTACGTATATTATATTAATGCATTTTGTAAATTTTTTTTTTAATGTTTATACTTTGGCCTTGTAAATATGACGCATATAGAAATCTACGATGGTAAATACAATACTAGGGTTAAATAAAATAATTTTTTAGTAACCCAAAAAAAAACTTTTTTTTTGTCTTTTATATTTTAAAAAAATTCTCACCATTTTCGCATTAAAAAGTTGAAAAGAGGGGCTCGCGCATGACGCTTTAGAGGGCCTACCTGCGTTCGAGTAAGGGGTCTGAGGAGTGAGTTCACAAACATGGAAGATGAACAAACCAACGAGATTCTTCAAGAGCTCCTCAAAGTTGAGGACGACATTCAAGATGTCCAAGGTTTTTCTTTTTCTTTTTTTCACGCTTTTGTTTTCCGCCACAATGTTAATACCTGAACCTCCAACGTTGAGCTTTTGTCAATTTTCAATTTTTATTTATTTATTTGTTGGTGGGTTTTGCAGCGCAAATTAGAGTGTTAGTTGAGAGGCAAGAGAAGTTGTATGAGAGAAAATCTGAGCTCAGTTCTATTCTGGAAGCCTGCACAGAATCTGGGAATGAGGTTAACAATGGGGCTTCCACTTCTCTGGAGAATTGGTCTGGGGAATTTCAATGGGACTCTGAAGCTGACGATCTCAGGTTGAACATTTTTGGCATTTCCTCTTACCGTGCAAACCAAAGAGAGGTAACATGAAATTAAAAATTTTCTTTTTTTAACTTTATATTTTTATTATTATTTTTTATTGAAAACCATAGGAAAATTAGAATGTCACACTCTTACAATGCAGCAGCACCTGTTCAGTGTTTTGTTCTGAACTGAAAATTCTGTTGATGATGATTATTGTGATTGTATTGTTGTATTATTGTGGTGTAATGTACAACACTTCATGGAGTTATTCTAGGTGTACAATCAAAATTAGCCGCCAAATCAGCGACTAGTATAAAATACAAAATATAAAATGCACATTGAAATGGCTTAAAATTGACTTAAACAATATATGTATTCATACACAAATATCTTGTGGCCGATTTGGTGGCTGAATTTTGATGTGTAAATAGAATTTTTGATATTGAGTCCTGGGTTGTCTACCTCATTCCCATGTAGGGATGTCATAGACTCATAGACATAGTGGTTAGTCTCTTAGTGTTTAACCATTATATAAGTACTTTGATTGGTGATACACTATGTTCTTAGTGACAGTGTAGTTTGAAGGCTGTCCTTTTTGTATCTTTCTTTCACCTCTATTGAAGAAATATGTTGTCTCGTTGATGACAGATAATTAATGCCATTATGAGTGGAAGGGATGTCTTGGTCATTATGGCTGCAGGTGGTGGCAAGAGCCTCTGCTACCAGCTTCCAGCTATTCTTCGCGATGGGATTGCTCTTGTTGTCAGTCCCTTGCTTTCCTTAATCCAAGATCAGGTGCATTTAGTTATGTGTAAAATCCAGCTTAAAATGTCAATCCATAGGCATTTCCACAAGTTTAAAATGTTTTCCTCTTTCTCTCCATTTAAGTTTTCCCCGCTAATTAATGGGTTGGACATATTCCTTAGGTAATGGGTTTGACTGCCTTGGGCATTCCAGCACATATGTTGACTTCGACAACAAGTAAGGAAGATGAGAAATTCATATACAAAGCACTGGAGAAGGGTGAGGGAGAACTCAAAATATTGTATGTCACTCCAGAAAAGATATCAAAAAGCAAGAGATTTATGTCAAAGCTTGAAAAGTGCCATCATGCTGGTCGTCTCTCCCTAATTTCAATTGATGTGAGTTCGTTACAAAATACCTCGATCAGTTTTGCTTTGTGTTTGTGATATCGCTGTAACCATTTTCCTGCTGAGGTCTTTGAGTTTTCAATAGCAATGTTATGTTAGGGGAGTGACAGTCTTATTTCTCATTTGTTCGGTTTGCAGGAGGCACATTGCTGTAGTCAGTGGGGCCATGATTTTCGACCTGACTACAAAAACCTTGGTATTCTCAAGACTCAATTCCCTAATGTTCCTATGGTTGCTTTGACTGTAAGTCTTTATTATCAAACTTAAGCTAATTATTATAAAGAAATGACCGTATTTTATGTTTGTTTTTCATTCTAAATTTTGATTTATATTTTGAAATATACTATTCAGGCAACTGCTACTCAAAGGGTCCAAAATGATCTGATGGACATGTTGCATATTCCAAGATGTGTCAAATTTGTCAGCACAGTGAATAGGCCAAACTTATTTTATATGGTATGTAACAGACTTTCACATTTTCGACAGAGACCTCCAAAAAGAAAAAAAGATTTTTTATTTAGCTTCACTAACAACTCAACAGGAATTTATGATTATAATCAAACGGTTTCATGGTTCACACTGCAGGTGATGGAAAAATCATCTGTTGGAAAGGTGGTTATTGACGAAATTGCTGGATTTATTAAAGAATCTTATCCAAATAATGAATCTGGAATTGTATATTGCTTTTCTAGGAAGGAATGTGAACAGGTACCTCTGAGTTGGCTTTCTTCTCCTAACATTTAGGCACACATTTTGAATGTCAAATATTTCCCTCAAGGAAGCACAATGTGCTCATTTCAAGAGTTTCTACCAAAGTAGAAAAACTTTTGCACCAATACCTGATGAGCTACCTGAACTCTGATATAGTGTTTGCTTTATTTTCTTAATGCTTAATGCTGTATCATACTGAAAATCTTCTTATACATTCTCCTAGATGCTAAATGTATTAAAAGTAGATACTTCCGGTAAATCTTAAATAGTAGTCAATCATTCCTTAATTTAGCTATGAAGAGCATGTTTAGGAAGATCAGGGTTTTCTCTTTGTTAAAATGTTTATTCTTCAGTGCCTATTTCATTTGCTATTTGTGAGGTAGAGTACATACTTATCCCATTTGTTGGCAAGATAATTTTAGGTTGCAAAGGAGTTACGGGAGAGAGGAATTAAAGCTAATTACTATCATGCAGATATGGATGTAAATGCTCGAGAAAAAGTACATATGTGGTAAAGTTTATCAGAATTTTATCACTGTTACATGTTAATGGTTTTAGTTCTTCAAAGATAAACATGCTTTTGCTAGTTCTTCTGCCTTGATTGTGCTGATATGTCACTGAATATTAAGTAAACCTGATAGTGTTTTAGGAACAGAAATCAAATAAGTTTTATTAGTAAAGTTGCACTTGTTGCATCCATTTCTCAGATATAGTTGTCACTGTAAAACTCTTTATTACAAATGAGCTGATTGGGATGTGTATGTTTAATTGCACAGGTGGAGCAGTAACAAGCTGCAGGTCATAGTTGGTACAGTATGTATCATTGCTTCTGTCACTAACCCATTGTTTGTCACTTCTGGTCTGGGTTCTAGTCTATTATACCCCTTGTATATATTTTGTCTTATTTTATATTTTCAATTTACATTACAGGTAGCATTTGGTATGGGAATTAACAAACCTGATGGTTAGTATTGCAAAGCTCTCTTAAAACTTCCCAAGAATATCTTTTCTATAATAGATGTATGCACAGTTTTCATTTTTCTAAGGTAGATATGGATAAATTAAACCCTTTTCAACAAAAGAAAAAAGAAGTGCTGATTCACATGGGCATTTTAATTTTGTTACTGAGATATTGTTTGGCAATCATTGTTTGATGTTCAAATATTGGTGTGATAAATTGTAACTACTACTTAATGATATGTTTCTCAAAACATGAATTCTTTTACATGGTTGAATCATTTTAAATGCATACCATTGATGCTTACATGATTTGAGAGCTTGAGATTCTGCTGCTTATTTTGTTGGATATAGAAATCTGCTTGTTAATCCTTTTACAAGATAGAAGTCCCTGATGGATGTACATATTGTATTTGCTTTGTGTTCATTGAGGTCGAAAATAATTAATGCTAGATATTTTCATGTAGTCAGGTTTGTCATCCATCACAGCTTGAGTAAATCAATGGAAACATATTATCAGGTTTTTCTCTGATCGTCCTAAGATTTTCTCCATTACATCTCCTTTTATGCTATCTGCTAATGGTCAATCATCCTAGCAACAACCTCAGTTGTTGGGGGGAAAGCTGACAAATAGCTTTCCTATTACAGCTTCCTAGTTAAAATTTTCTTGGGCTTGAAATGCGGGCATAGGCCATGCTTACCATACCTTATCCTGTAAATCAATTTAGTGAAGAAAAATTGGAGTGTCAAAGATTGACAATTCGGTCTATTGACAAAAGAAACTTCTACTGTTAAGAAAGTTTTACGCCAAAGCGTGTGTCAGGTGGATACTTTGCAATGTTTTTTACTTTACATCACTACATTTCTTTTCAACAGGAAAGTGGTCGAGCTGGCCGGGATGGACTTCCTTCTGAATGTCTACTATACTTTAGGCCAGGTGATGTTCCTCGACAGGTAAACCTTTCCTATGTGACTTTGACTAAGATGTATTTCTATTTCTCTACGTTTCATTTCATTGAGAAAAATAATATTGTCCTGTGGAATTTGATGGCTACTTTTGGTGCCAACCTCCTATTAAAACGTATGATGAGATTTTAAACAAAAGATCTAGGAATATGCTAAAGTGTAAAACCATACCACCAAGTGTGGAATTTAATCTCTTTTTACATGCTTTCCTTTATAAATATGCTTGTGCATGTCTACTTTTAGACATGCATATTAGATTGATGGACTATATGATTGAGTATCACAGCAATTTTTCTGACAGAGTTCAATGGTCTTCTACGAAAATTCAGGATTGCAGAACTTGTATGACATTGTACGGTATTGTCAGGTACCTACTCATTCATTTGTTCAGATTTGCGTAGGTCCCAATATTAAAATGTCTGTTTCTTTCTTCTTCCCACTCCTGTTTTGACAAGGGTTCTTAATCTTAAATCTTATTCTTAACCTTTCTGTAACAATGTGAATATACTC
>JASCZI010181469.1:21686-37767 GCA_036250425.1 Stylosanthes scabra
CAACTAATAGAATGTTCAATCCTTTAAACTGAACCTACTCTGATCAGAGACTGACTACAAATCAATAAACTTCTCTTTCTTTCTTGATCATTTGTTACAAATTTCTATAATCAATATTGATATTCTCCATAATGATGAATTATGCAAACTAGTAAATTTCTGGCTTGTGTGATTTTATTTTAAGGATGAGAAAATGACTAGAGATTTATAAGTACCGAAAAAAATTAAGTTTGAAACGTTGTTGTCATTTATTCTTGATAAGATTTTAGAAAGCTTAAGTCCATGCTGCATGCTCTGCTATTTTGTCACTCTGTAACTTGAGAATCTGACCCCTTTTTTTCAAACAAATTCATTGAATTTTTTATACATCATAATTATCATTCTCTTCAATCTATAGTCCAAACGACAATGCCGACGAGGTGCCTTTTTCCGGCATTTTGCTGAGCCTCTGCAAGAGTGCAATGGTACTTTTTTATGTCAACATCTACTTCTCTTTTCATTTTTCCCCAATTATTTCAGGATTGTGGTGTTACACAATCTAGTGAAATTGATATACTCTTGATGTTGTTACAGAGATGTGTGACAACTGTGCATTCCCAAGTGAGGTGAAGGAAGTGGATGTCTCTCGTACGTTCTTTGACAATTTTTTCCTTCTCATTTTCCAAAATATATTTTAAGGTAAAGTATGGTTTTTGTCCCCAACGTTTGTGAAAAATTTCAAAAATACCCCTAACATTTAATTTGTTTCAGTTTTACCCCTAACATTTTCGATTGGTTTCAATTTTACCCCTAATCGTTGACAAGTTTACCCTCAACATTTTCAATTAGTCAACGATTATGGGTCAAATTGAAACCAATCGAAAACGTTGGGGTTAAAATTAAATCAAATTAAACGTTAGAGGTATTTTTGAAACTTTTCACAAACATTAGGGACATAAACCATACTTTACCCTATCTTTTATTATTATTAGTAATTGATTCTCCTTTTTCATTATTTTTACTCTGCTCTGTAATCTTTTTGTTTTTCTGTTTTCGTCCTCCATTTTGTTAACAAAAAGGACTTTACATGGGATACTTTTCAGGACATGCAAAACTGATGATTTCATTGTTGCAAGATATGCAAGCAAATGATCAGAGGACAACAATGTTGCAATTAGTTGAAAAAATGAAAGTGAAGCAGAGGGAACTAGGTTAGTTTTGTCCTCGCTTATATGTTATTTGTTGATTTGTTCTTTCAATCACACATTCCTTCAAGTTTGTTTCTGCCATTGAATATGCTTGAACAAAAGGTTGGAGGTGTAATCACTAAGCAGTGCCTAAAAACTCAATGGCTCGATTGTAGTATGAATAAAATCCCACCTCCTTTCTTTTTTAACTTTCACGAGTTAAACATCTTTTCTTTCCTACAAGTCTTAATTAATGAAAATTTCAATATTCATTTGTGAATTTTGATCTGTATTCTGAAGTTGATTTATCTCAAATATCATGGTGTAAAATATTGCCGCAATGAATTGTTCAGGTTCGGATTTGAAAAAAGAGGAAATTGAGCAGCTCATCTTACAGCTATTGCTTGAGCATGTTTTGGTAATACATTGCTGCCTTAATATTGAAGTTTGGAATATTTCTTGTTCTCATCGTTGTTCTAAGTATTACCTTTCATACTTTTGCATGAGGTTTACTTTAGTTTAATTGAAAAACAACTCTACTCACGCTTGGTTCAAATGATTATTAGGTTTGAATCTTATGAATGAAGAAGAAAAAACTAGTCTGGGAAAGATTTTACTCCCTTCATCGGTGATCCTAGCTCAAACTAAGATTAGTTAGAAGTGTAATCTTAAAAAGACAAACATGCTAACTATGAAGTATTGTCAAAGAATAATCTTAATTTTAGAATTGCATTATCTGTTGATCAAAGTCTTTTAAGCTTTCATCAGACATGTTAATGTAAAAACGTATATCAATCTTCAGCGGTTCCATGGATCATTTAAAGCTAATATTTTGCTTGTGTAGAAAGAAGAATTTCAGCATACAGCGTATGCAACAAATTCTTACATTGCTTTAGGACCACTTGCCAAGCCAATATTGCAAGGTATGCATGCTGCTTTCTTATTAGGGATGTTAAAACAATGCAGTGCACAAATTGTCAATTATCAAATCGTTATGCTTTTTTGGCTATTACCCAAGAGGGTTTATTTCCGATTATACTTGTATTCTTTTGTTGCCACTTTATATGCTACACTGTCCAGAATCTTCTTGACTCTGACCCGGCTTGCATTGTTTTACATGCAGGGAAAAAGGCTGTGAAGCTTGAGATTTATAGTGAACAAGGAAATAAGGCCACTGTAAGATCAGCGAAACGGAGCCTTGGGTCCTCGGGTTTGGAGCTAAAGCTTGATGAGTTGAGAAAAGAATTGTCTTCCGTCCATGGAGGAATACTACCACACTCTATCCTGTCCACCCAACAAATCAGCTTATTAAGTTCTCAAAAACCAAAGTCATTAGAACAGGCAAGTTTCATGGTTTATATATATATATATATATATATATATATATATAATGTAACTTAGATTTGTGCTTTTGCATTTTACTGTTTTTCTTTTTCGATTTTTGTGAAAGAAATATTGAAAGCAGGAAATAGTATTTTATCTTCACTTTTCTTCGCAAAATTCCAAAAACATAAAACACTGGAAACCAACTCAGAAATGAAAACAGAAACTAAACAAACTCTACATTTTTTTATGTAATCCAGAGTTATATATTTCTTCTTGTCTATGCAGCTGGAGAAGGTAATTGGAAAATTGAAGACAAAAAAGTATGGTAGTAGAATTCTAGAGCAGATTGAAAAATATTCTGATTTCAAGCCAGATGATCAGCAAGAAAGTGGTGCCAGTGCTGTTAAGAGATCAAGGACCAAGAAGTGTAGTGAAGATGATGCATGAAAATAGATGGTATAGTCAATGCAATTTTTACTCTCCAATTATATAGTGCTGCTTTATTGAAAGAAAAAAAAATGAAGCTTGTCTTTGTTAAATAGAGTTTGTGGATCATCAGAGGGACTTGGTATTTCTGATCTATAAAATTAGTTGATAAATTTGATGGGATTATAAAGTTATAATAGTATCTAACACAAACCAAATCTGGGTTGTTGATAATGATTACTGCGGGAAAATATTATGTATTATAAACCAGTCACTAATTTTTAAAACTGAGGAAGATTTAATTTGATTTTATTAAAAGATGTACAGAATTTGGGTTATCTAATCATTTGTGGCCATATGAATAATTGAATATATTATTGTTGTTTCTTGTAATAATCCATTTTAACCTGATAAGCAAATGTTTTAAGAATTAAATATCGGGCTCCATTGTTTATGTTTTTAGGGCAAAAGAAATATTTTTTTTAAAAAAAAAGTACTTTTTTTAAAGTTATATGTTTGTAAAATCAGTATTTAGTTTATATGTCAGATTTTCAGTAAGCTTCATCCATTTACGTCATATTCATTTTTAAAGAAAGTTTGTAGTCTTTCCCCTAAAATGTGTAAAGTGTGATGTTTTAGATGTGGAAATAAGACACGAATAAATAAAATAAATATTATTTTTGTGAACGGAGACAAAGGTAATAATAACTTAAAAAAAAAATCAAATCAATTGTGGATAAGAATGGTGCAGAAAGAAAAATAATACATTTTCTCTACCATATATATATATTCTTTGGACATGTCTACCAAATTTTCAAACGTCCTTTAATTGTTACACGATTTTAAAAATAAAATAAAAAACTGAATATTTTTTAACAGTTGAAAACATTATTTATATTGACTTCTACTATATTTCAAATGTTATAAAATTTTTATATTTTTTATGATATAATTTTATATATATAATATTTATAATTATATATTTATTTCAGTAATAATTAATAAATACAAAATAAAGAATTGGCCACTTTTAACTGATTTTTATTCTCTCTACAACGTTTTTGTTTTTGGATGTTAGTATATGTATATCATCATCGTTTATTAATAATTCTTTATGATTATTAACAGTAATAACGTTATAAACACGAATAGTTGAGTTCATAATAAATACTGCATATGATATGAATTATGATATCATTTATTAATAATTCTTTATGATTATTAATTCATAAATAACACATTGAATAATAATAGCAGATGATATCTTGTCATTAATATTATAGAGTTCATTCCTCACACCTATGAAGCACTGACACTTTGTTGAATTAGTGTGTCAGTGTCAGACATATTTTGGACACGATACTCATTCGATCTGCATGTCTTTCGTGTCCTTAAAAAAATAAAAAAATATCTATTCGGACACACTTGATACTCCAAAATATCATCACGTATCCGCATGTCTAACTTTATTTTTAACTTATTTTCTTAGATAAAAATAGTATATATGACTATTTCTTAAAACTAAAAATTATCTTAAATATTTTATATAATTAAAAAAAATATTAAAAAAACTTTAAAATAATAATATAAATTTTAATATAAATAAAATGTCAAGATATTATTATAATTTTATTAAAAATACATTATATTTTATATATATACTGTGTCCTCGTGTCATATGAAAAATTGAGATTGGTGTGTCGGCGTGTCGCATGTCGTGTCGTATCCCGTGTCCGTGCATCATAGCTCACACTTTTTGATAAAAACAAAATTTGATCCTTTCCAATTATTATTTTTTAATTATTAAACTATAATTTTCTTTTTTATCTTTAGCGTGTGTTATATAAGTTTTCACAAAAAAAAAACTGCAATAATAATAATAATAAATGTGGTAAAGGCAGGGACAAAGGAACCTTTTTCATACTTATAGCATTTGGTGAGCCTGGTTGGACTTGGACCACTACCTATGCCATAAATGAATGTATAATTGTATATCCACCGAATTTATACAAAATTATATCTTTTGTTTATTTTTCAGTTTAATTTTTTAGTATTATCTTCTACCAATTTATTTAGTTAAACATCCCTATCGTCAGAAACTCATCAGAATCTGTAAGCTTCCTGTGAAATTACACTTTTACTTTTCTTTGATTTGATTTTGGGTGCTTCATATCTTTATCAAATACTCCATATATCCCCGAATATATTCTCATATCATATAAATGCTTACGGAAAAAAATATAGAAATACAAGTTCATCATCAACAATTATTCAATATGTTTCCATCATCATGCTCAAACTTATTTGTTCTATTACAAATTTGTTTATTTCAATAAATTGTATAAAATTGTGATTTAACTACTTAAATACTAAACCTAATTTAATTTACATCTGTTATCAAAATGAATTTTTTATATATTATTCAATCATGTTGAATTTATTTTTAAAAATACTAGTAATTATTTCAAAGAAATAATAAAACAAAATATTACATAGTATATCAGATAATAATATTCTACTTAATATATTCAAATTTCAAAGTAATTGCTAAATGAATATTTTCCCTATAATCTCGAATGCACAACCTGAATCATGCAAAGTTGGTAAATGGGTCAATTTGTTGTTAAATGTAATTTTTTAAAAAAAAATATAGTTCCCAAAATAATTTTTGCTAATCCTATATTTACAAGTTAGTAATGATTATGGAAGATTCTCACACATACAATGCCATGATGTTAGAAAATAATAGCTATTGAATACAGAAGTGGCTGAGCAGCATGCTTAGCAATATGGGGATATTTTAAGAAATAAGAACCATTCATTCATCATTATTCACATACATTCATATAATCCCAAATCTCTCTCTACAGCGCCGGCAATAACCCTTTTTTTATTTTTTCAAAATTAGTTTATTTTCTAATTGTAGTAACTGTATTTTCATGAAATCACTTTAAAAAACTATAATAATTAATTAAGTAAAACTGTATAAATAGTTATATATTGTTAGGATTAGAATTGGGTTAGGTCAACTAAGTAACTATACTATAAATAGAAGTATGATGTAATAAACTAATAATTTGAACATTTTTAAGATGTAATTAGAAAGTCCATCTTTTCTTAGCTTTTGTACTACTTTTAAGGAATTTGCTTTCTTTTCTTTTTGATTTCCTATAATTCTATGCTCCTTTATACAATAATCGAATTATATATATTTAACGTGTTTTATTTTATGCGTATTAATTAATTATGATAAATTTGATGAAGTTAATCAATATTATATACAATAATTTTTTTAAAAGTTAGCGTCAATATATATATTAGAGAAGATAAATATAAAATTTTATTATTTAAATAATCTTATATCAACAAAATTTAATTAAAGAGATTATTAATTTATGTGTTAGATTTCATTATTTTTATATTTGGCGTGTAGATTTATTAAGTATGAAAATATATGTATGGATGCATGAATTATCGATACCTAAATTTATTGATAATATAATAGTTATCATGTATTAATTAGTATTGTAGTCAATTATTAGTAACAAATGATGGGAAAGAGTACTAATATATATATATCTTGGATATACTCCAACCTTTTCATCTATTTATTCTGTCATTTATTGTGGAGTATAAATAAGCATCACTGCCAAACTGCTTTAAGATTTTGTCTAAATTCTTCCACCCCAGCTTCATAAAATTAAAAAGAAAATGAAAAACCAAACCTTTAATAATGAATGCAGTATGTCCTGGATCATAATCATAATTCAGACAATTCACGTGCCCTTTCTAGCAAGAGACATGGCTTACCTTTGCTTTATTTGAACTCCTTAAAGTTAAAAGTTGAGAGGCATTTTTTGCTTTAATTTTTGCATGCAATTGCAGACCACAACTCATCAAATGGCATGGAATTGAATATAAAAAAAAATGGCTACCAATAATAGTTTTGCAGGATCACATGAAACACATAAAATTTATGAGGTCCCAAACTCATCACTCACGATGATTCCATAGAATATATGGCAATAATCTGGAATATAGATATTCCATATTCCTACTTTAAAAAAAAAAAAAAAAAAATTATTCTCTTAATAAGAAGAAAAGGAGACAACTAGAAATTATTTTTTTTCTTAATAAATATATATATACACATATAAATATCAATTATCTTCCTTTTTTTTGGAGCGAATTTTTTAATTTCTTTGAATGGTTCAGTTTCAGTTTACTCACTTTAAAGAATCCTTCAAATTTCTGGTCATACCCTACCAAGAGAAAATTGCAAGAAACAATTTGTCTTCAACTTGGTATTAAAATTTGTAGCAGTGAAGTATTTTTAATATTTAATAATAGTAAAAAAATTTCACAAATATTTTTAATGGTAAAAATTGTAAAAGAAAATTTAAATATCTACAACTAACGGTATTCATTTCATGTCAGATAAATCTTCAAAATATTTTTATATATAAACATGTTTAATTTAGATCAAGCTCATCTAAATTTAGGAGAATTATAAAATAATACATTAATTATAGATAATGAGATTTATAAAAAAAAAATAAAAAATTAATTGCTTCTTGTGCTATATATATATTCATTGGCACGCCTGAAAAAAAAAAAAAAAAGTGAGCAGGTAAAAAGGGAGTATATTGTATGTGGCAATTCTGAAATTTCTGAGGGTAGGAAATTCGACCCTAGCCTTAAATTGGAGATTGACTTGCATTGTTTGGTAGCCTAAAATTGGGACCAAAACCTAAAGTTGCCTTTATGTTAAAAAGTATAACTGACCCTAATTGGGTAATTTTTTAATTCTTAATTTTATTTTTTTTGCTTCATGTCATTGCTTTCTGAGCAACCTTCCATTTTGGTGGGAGGCACCATATGGTTTCCTCTTCACATTAAAAGTTGATCCTTTATTAGCTCTTCTTCTTTTGGGTTGATTTTTGCGGCTTTTAAAATAGAAGAAATGTTGAATGTATTATTAGTTTTAGGTAGATACTCACGTAAAGAAATTATTTATTCAGAATGGTTAGATAATTTAATATGTTTAATTAAATTATTATTTAATAATTTTAAATTATTAATTTTAATTTATATGAAGTTATTTTTTCATTATATTATTTTTATTGATATTTTTTGTATTTTTATTATTTATATTAAAATTAATTAATAAGAACTGAAAATAAAAAAATTGTCGAATTTATTACTGTGATCTTAAAAGAAATGTCTATAATAAGTATAGAATTTAATTTTAATATACTAATCTTGTAAAAAATTTTACATTTTCATCAAATTAAATTAATAGATTTAGATAATGTTTTAAGAAATAAATTTAAAAATTAATTATTTTTAGGATATGGAGTTATAGATCATTTCTCATCTCAACTAATTCTATATATATAAAATTTGAGTGCATACATTGGTGTGTGATAGACGGCAAGAATGGATTCGGTAGGATTATGGTCCAATGAAAACTTTATTAAGCATTTATAATAACAATAATAACAAAGTAGTTTTTTTTTGGTGTCTATAATAACAAAGTAGTTAGTACAATTGACATACAACTCGCTATTTGAATAATGTGATCACTTTACATCTCAAAGTATATTTTATTTTGTCCACCATTAAAAAATGTTGAGAATTAAAACGTTTCTATCTTAAAAAAATAACTAATATGAATAAGAAGAAGAAGGGAAAAAAAAAAGGAATTAATTAATGCGATGCATGAACATATTCTTAATAAACAAATTAAATTAATCTCGAGCCATAAAATCCCTAGCTTTTTAGTGGCAAGAATATTTTGGAAGTAAGTTAACAAACTATATGATATACAAATGAATAAAGTCACAAATTAAACAATATAATTAAGATAGATCACTACTTTAATAAAAGAGAAAAGCGATGCTCATCATGATTAATACTCACGCTAACTTTTCTTGTTATTTGATTAAGTCACTTAAAACATACAAAAACTTTTGGACCAGCTTATAGCATAAATAATAATGAAAGGGCTCCAATAATGTTGCTTGTAAGAAATATCACTACATTCTTCTTGAGTCTTATTAGCTTAGCCAGGGAGAAACATGCATGATAGGAGTAACAACATCTATCATCAAATATTGTCCCATGAATGAGTGAGACTCACTCAATTGAGACAAATGATTAATTAAACACTACTTTCCATAAAAAATACCAAACTTATTAAATAATATACAAGAAAATAAATGTCAAAAGAATTTTGAAAAGTGAATACTTAAGTGGAGTCGACTTCATGTGAATTTACTTACAAAAAATTATTATATAATTTAATATGTTTGACTAAATATGTGATTTAACTATTTTTAAGTAACAACTTTACAAAAAGTAAATTAACTGCACGTAAATTTTCATATTTTTGAAAACTAACAACATCAATAAATGTTTAATTAATTAATCTAATTATGCATGACATACATTATCATAGAAGAAGCATAACATACATTATGATATAATATATTAAAAGTTATCAAACCCTCAAATTAATTATTTGTAATATAATTAACACATGGTTTGTGAAGTTTTTGTGAAGTCTTCCTCCCAATTTTGATGAAATTAATACTATATTAAGAAATTAAAAGCACGATAAGAATTAAAAATAATATATTATTATGGTCCCATGAGTGTAACTCACTCAAGGGAAAACACATGATTACAAGTTTTTGATAGGGATCATTTTTTTTCAAACTTTCAATAGAATAAAGTTACTCCTCTTTTGATTTTTTGTCCCCTTTTCATCATGCATCTTTCTTGATGGGAATGTCCTATACCCTTTAATAATTTCATCTCCAAAAATATAAAATTATGCAAAAAACGTGAAAGGAGTTAAATTAATAATATAAGGAATTATGAAAACTCTGATTTGTGATAAATACACCAATTAATACAATTAGTATCCGTCGCAATTTATTTGTCTATTCTTCTGTATATAGATCAATTAAGTGTCACTCAAATTAATTTTATTCTTTATTTGTCCACAAATTAAAGCACTATCATTCCAAATTAAAGTACCTTTTCGTTAGAATTGTATGTACATGTGCCAAGCTATTCTCTATCTCCATCATTATATATTGTTGTGACCTATACCATATAATTAATTATATAAATATTACAAGGTTAATTAACTGTTATATATGACCGATACTATACCATATAGTATATAAATATCTTAATTTGTCCTTTCCATATTTCAACTCTTAATAAAAAACAAAACTTGGACATCTAAGCATCATGGCACATATGTATTGTTTAATTAATTATTGATAACGGCAATAATAATATATAAAATTATTATTAAGTCTAAATTGTTGTTAATCTCATTTTTACATAAAACAACATTACACAAGCAAAAATATCTATCTTTCAAAAGTTAAAAACAGTAAATTGATAGTTCATTAGTATTTTAAGAGAGTATATAATTAATTAGTCATTTTACATATATATACCTAACGGTTTGATGAATAATATATAGTAGAAATTAAACAGAAGCATGCAAGCTGAGATTGATTTATTCAGGATTTATATATATAAATGCATGTAGCCAAGACAAATCCATGAAATATATATATGCGTGGGAGCAGTTGAGAATGAAGCAAAAAGGTGAATTGAAAGAATCACGATTCACCATATTAAAGAATTTCATTGTGCACCGTCCTGGACTAAGAAAACGGGAAAGGTTACTTAATTTTGTCTTTATATATTTGTGTTCTTTTACCAAAACAGCTGGACTTTCATTCAATTTATTATACCATATTATTCTCATAGTACATAAATATATTTGTATTTACAGCAATGTTGACAATTTTTGCATTTCATAAGTTGTGATTACTCACGTAATAAATATATAAAATTATGAATATTAATTAAATTAAATAAGAATACTTTTAGATTAGTCTTCCTAACATTAAAACTGGATAACAAAACTTATTTTGAGGTGAAACAACTAATTTAACTATAAAAATAAAATAATTATTCTTACAATAAAATAAAAAATTAAGAGTAAATAAATTTTATTTATATTAGTCAATACATGTGTATTGTACTAGTGTATTTGACTTTTTTTATATTGGTTGATAAAAATATATTAGTTAGTTAAGTGTTAACAAAAAGAATAAAAATCGTGTTAATTCAATAGTACTGCTGAAAAAATAAAATAATGTTTTATGTATTAAATAATAATATTAGTATTTAAAGAAAATTAAAAAAAAAAATGAAGGTGTGTACCTCTAGTGTGGGGAAATGTAGCTAGAGATAGTGAATGATACAAGTGATGATGAGACTTATTTATTGTTGTTATTTGGACAGAGCAGTTGGAAAGGTAGCATTGTCATCTTAAACTTAATGAACCAAAAAGCTGAAACCGCCATGCCATAATAAAGGACACACCCTCTCCTTACTTTACCTTTTCAATTCAACCCAAACTTAAATTATTATTTTTTGCACATTACTTAACTCCCTTCCCTCACCCATTCTCACTCCCCTCTCTCCTCCCTCCCTTTCTCATCCCAAAAATCACCAAATCGCATGGCTAATAACATAGCATCTACTGCAAATTCCTCAATAATACTAACTCCTGCAACAACCACCACAATCATAAAGCGCCAAAGGTACAATAATAATAGTAATCAAATTCCAAAGCTACAACAACATGATGAAGATGATGAAGAAGAAGAAGAACATGGTTGTCCATTATTGATACCAGGTCTACCAGACCACATAGCTCAGATATGTCTCACAACAATCAACCCTTCAATCCTCTTCTCAGTCTGCCACTCATGGCGCCGCCTCATATACTCCCCTTCCTTCCCTCCCTTCTCCTCTCTCTACGCCATTCTCTCTCCTCACCCACCGCCGCCACCTCCGCCGCCACTTCAACCTCACATAAACCACCACCCCACCATCCAATTCTTCAACTTTGACCCTATCTCATCCCACTGGCACCCACTCCCTCCGCCACCGCTTCACCCTCCTCTCCACCACCTCCTCCTCCGCCACCCCTCCTTCCTCTCCCGCAACCTCTCCATCCAATCCGTCTCCGCCGCAGGATCCTTAGTCCTTCTCGCCGGCACCACGCATAATCTCTTCCCGGCCCTCCCTCGGCCCGTGATCTTCAACCCCCGAACAAACTCATGGGCCTTCGGGCCCAACCTCTCTACCCCACGCCGCTGGTGCGCAGCCGGCGCCTGCAAAGGCGCAGTCTACGTCGCCAGCGGCATAGGGACCCACTTCTCCGTCGACGTAGCGCGGTCGATGGAGAAGTGGGACACTCAAAAGAATGGGTCTCAGTGGGAAAAGAGAACCGCTCTTAAAGACGGAAGGTTCAGCAGGGAAGCCATTGATGCTGTTGGTTGGAAGGGGAGGCTATGCATGGTGAACGTGAAAGGCGATGCAGCGAAAGAAGGAGTTGTTTACGATGTTGAAGAGGATCTTTGGAAGGAGATGCCAGAGGGGATGCTTGCCGGGTGGAGAGGACCGGTGGCTGCCATGGGTGAAGAAGTGATGTTCGTTGTTGATGAAGTCAAAGGTATCATGAGAAGGTACGTTGAAGAAGAAGATTCTTGGGAAGAGGTTGTCGAAGATGAGAGGCTCAAAGGTGCTGAACAGATTTCTGCTGAGGGAGGTAGGGTTTGTGTAGTTTGTGGCGGCGGAGGTGGGATTTTTGTAGTAGATGTTGTGGCGAGGCCACGGCGGATATGGGTGGTGGAGTTGCTGGAGGGTTTTGAGGCCATAGCTGTTCATGTCCTGCCTCGGATGCCGATAACCGATTTTTCTGTCAAAGTTTGAATCTTTTTTAAATTTTTAATTTTTTTAATTTAAAATTTGTAAGAGGAAAAAAATGAAAATCTTTAGTGAGAAAATCTATAAATCTAACCTTTTTCTGTTGTAAATGGTTAATTTATTTTTGTGACTTATTTTTATTTTTTTAGGAAAAAAAAGGGGAAGGTGTATGTGTGTTGAATGGGAGAATCAATGAATTATTGGTTGATGTTTTTTCTTTGTGAAATAAAAGAGTCTTCTTTTTTTCTTTGTCTAGGTTTGAACTTTGAACAATGAATATATATATATATATATATATATGTATATATGTATATATGTATGGTAACAAACTTTCTTTCTATATTTGTTTTTATGGCCGGTGGTGGTGGGTTGTCTGTGGTTGAAACTTGGAGCTGAAAGTGAGAATTTGTCTTCAAGTGGGTTGAAGGGTGGAGTACCGAGTATGTAGTTGTATGTATGGTGTCAAACAAATAGGTTGCAATATTCTTTAATTTTATTTCTTATTCGGTGCTTAATTAGAAGTGTGTGGTGTGAATAGTGTTATAAAGGAATTGAAGATTGAAGATGATGCGTGTGGTAGGGTGTTCAAATCCAAATCTGATCGAAATTAAATGCACATCCAATTCAATTTAAATCGAAACCGATTAAAATTGGACTAATTTAAATTTGAGTTGGATCTTAATTTTGATAAACCGCATGGATTGGATCGGATTTCGAATCTATTTCTCAAAATCAATCCAATTCAAAAACCAATTCAATTCAATTCAAATCGCATAATAAAATATAATTATATTACTATTAAATTTAAAATTTTACTTATAATAATATCTTTAATATTATATATTTTTATCTTATTATGCACTATTATTATTTAGTAAACATTTTATAAATTTAAAATAAAATTTATTTATTTATTTATTTTAATCAATCTATAATTTTAATTCTATTATTATGTTTTTATTGGTTTTTCTAGAGATCATGAAGACTTATCATATTATTATTTGTTATTTAATATTCTAATATTGAAATTTATTATTTTTTAATTATTTTTTAAAAATTTATAAAATCGCAAATCCAATCCAATTCAAAATGTTTTAAATTGAATTGGATTGGATTAGATTATCTAAAGAAAATTATCCAATTCAAATCGCACCGCAGGCACCGGTAGTGTGATGAATGAATTAGGGTTTGGCATTGGTAATGAAAGTTCCTTTAGAATGAGATAGAGGCTAGAGGGGTTTATTTAGTTCCACTTAGGTGACTGGCAAGGTGATGAGTGATGAGATATTGAAGCATATATATGGGGATTCACGTGGTGACAATTTTGGATGAGTTGAGTGGTGGATATTATTTGTTTGAAGCTTGAGGAGATGATATTGATGATGACTCACCATAGATTTGGATGCCACACTGCACTTGTATTTAATGACTTTAGTGATATGATTGCTATACTTCCCTTGTATTTTACCATACTTTCAAGCCATAATACCAAGTCATTAAATTTGATTTTGTTTGTCTCTTATTTTAAGTTTTTCAAATTTCTCATTAAATAATTTTGAAAATGAAAATTTACGTATAATTAATTTTATATGAAATTAATAATTTAAATTATTAAGTTATAGATTATTAAATAATAATTTAAATAGATTATTTAATATTATTATTTAATAATTTTTAATAAATAATTTCATGAAGTTAACTATACATAAATATACACTAATTTTAATGGTGAAAATTCAAGTGCAGTCAACTTCATACAAAATTAGTAGTTAAATATCATTAAATAATTTGATATATTTGATTAAATTGGGATCTAATGATTTTAAAATAACGTGAAGTTGAAATTAATTGTATTTAAATTTTCATCCATGGTAAAACATTGAATTTATATTTTTGTTATTCTTGCAGGTTTCAAAATTTCACAAATAAGATTTTGTTTAAGGTAAATTTTGACCCTGTAATCTTCGCTTAATGAATGTCCTTATATCAGTTCTTATGTAATCGCTTGATAATAATATTTTTATGTAATAATATATATGTGCTGATCTAATACAGAGTATAATGATAAATTTGCTGAAAACATTTGTCCAATAATCTGACCAAATCAAAAGGATGATGAGATGCAATTTGTGCCACTTGATTGATCCAAAACAGCAACTAATTTCGAATGCGACAAGAACCCGCTTTTCCCATTCTTCCATTCTCGGGGTCTTAAATAATACACATGGAAAATAAATCTATCACGAAAACATATCCTAAGTATTTATTTGGATCGAATCCTAGGGTTCAATCAGCATGGGTGACAGACTCTACCATTCTCAGAAGCCGTGTTATGTTGGACACTATTATCTGTCTACTATATTATATAATTTTTTGTGCAAGTTGTAAATATTTGACTTCAATTTCTATATAGTTAGTGTGAACTGTATGTGAAGTGATATTTTGATAAATTCATATACGACCAAAACCCTACTTTGTGTACGTGGTCATTTGGGATCAAAGCTATGATTTGATATATTCTCTCTCGTTATTATTGTTTATTTCATTTCAAAATCGTTTAGTTTTTTTCTGCCTTTGTCTCCATAACTGTTCACGTTGACAGCCACAAAAACAATCAGTTTTGAGCTCGTTGACAATTTCGGATGATGTGAAATTTAACAAAAATAAAATAGAATGAAATCCAGCCATTTTAAAGCTTCATTCCATGTACTTCTTTATTAACAGAAGAGTTGTGCTTGGTTAGACTAGTATGATAGTATTTAGTGGTACTAATTAAGATATTAGTACTATTTATTATTATTTTTATACAGTCGTAAATTGAAATATTTAAGAGAAATGATATTTACGTATATGTATGAGTCACAAAAAAACAAAAAGATTACTAGTGAATGATTACGTTTATTTTATACTAATATTTTAGTGTAGTACAGTTGATTTCTAATAATAGATAAATGTTTAATAAAAAATGGGACGTAGGAAAAGAATGTTATGATCGTTGGGTTCTCACTGGTATATCCATTCCAAACAAAGTTCCAAGTTCCAACCATAATTATTTCAACTTAAGGGGCTTAATATTGTATTTTGATGCAAATTACATCAAAAACTATTAACTATATATAACAAAATATATTTTTGTTATGTTCATTTTAGAGAAATCACTTGCTGTTTAAGTGAAATGCATTCTTATTACATGAACTTTATTGGCCGTTTTGTTCATTCCAAAAACTAAATTGATGACATCGTAGAGATATCAACTAAAAGAGTAATATTCAATACCAAAAACCATAAAGAGTGATATTCTAACCCCAAAAAAAAAACTTGCTCCTTTATCCCAGTCCAAGCAACCCCCACCC
>JASCZI010181469.1:37889-63172 GCA_036250425.1 Stylosanthes scabra
GAGTATAATAACCTAGTTTATATACGACTACTCATATGAGATCTCTTTTTTATAAAAGTATTTATTATTCAAACAAAATTCCTAAGAGTCACTCCACCCATACAAATTGGTATGTTCATTATATTACAATTAGATAAAAAAAAATATCATTAGTTTGAAACAGCAATCCATTCAAAAAAGATATATATTCAATGTTTTCTTTTAAAAAATTGATCTTCCGTAGTTTTTAAAGCGATGAAGCAATTATTATTAATAAACTCTCGCCGACCTTTTAGATTGCAAAAGGGGACCGGAGTTAGTATTCTACAATATAAACAAGGTTTGGAACGCATGAAAACAGGCATTGTTAAATTTTATTTTGAAGACAAATAGAAATAAGAGAAACAGTAAAAAAGATGTTTTGAAACTTGGGAAGACACCATTCTTCAAAAGAAAAATACTACCCATTGCAAACAGCATACTTCCAATCTTCCATAGTTAGCTTCAAAGCAGAGACAGCAAACAACGCACAAATGATAACAATCACAAGTCACACATCAAAGTATATAGCACATTTAACAGTTATATATAGCAAGAGTATCTAACATATTAAAATGCTGATATGCCCCTCATTCATGCAACAACTTATTCATACACCATAACAAATAAGTTGTCATCTCACTTCTTCACTTATTGAGACAACACATCCAAGCGCCAAGCAGTATCCATGAAACAGCAAATTAGTTTTCAGAACTGTAAGATGTCTCCTCTGATGACAAGTCCTCGCATCGAAGTCGCCTCATCTCTTCATAGGCCCATTCAAGTCCATGGCAGTAATGTAGTGGTGGGTTGAATCTGCTGTCGTTCATATCAGGTGGCAAAAACGCTCCGTTCTCAACCAAGAATTTCACGGCATCCCTCCTCCTTTCTTTGGCAGCAATATGGAGCGGTGTCCCTGGTTTAAGAGAAGAAAACATTTATCAATATAAAATATGAAATATATTGAAATCCCTAAATGATAAGCAGAAAACTTACATCCACAAGCACCCTTTGTTCTAGCATCAATGTCAGCACCACGTTCCAGCAGTTCATCCATCACTCCAAGGTGGCCACCTTCAGCAGCAAGGTGAAGAGGGGTCACGCCTTGTGATTTAGGGCCCCATGCAGTCACATTGACATCCATTCCTTCATTAAGAAGTTTTTTAACCTGTTCAAGAACACACTATAAGCTGATGCTCTCATGCAATTAAATTGTCAAAACAAAACAATCTTGTTTCCCAAATATGAAACAATTATAAATCAGGAGATATGAATCATCCAATGGTTTACAAAGCAAGTAATCAACAACCCAGGGGGAGAAAAGATATTCATGCACTGTAGGAATTAGCATATTTACTATATTCTAAATTCAACCAACAGGCCATAAAACTACATGACTAGCATATTTCTACCAAAAAACGAAGTACTACTGGTAAATAGTGGCTTTTCTCTTGCACTGCTCAACACTGTCATCTTTGGTATTGGCTCACCCACAACTAAATCAACTGAAGAAGTCCTAAATGAAAACTTTTCTGTCCATTCTACGATCACATGAATCATGAAACTTATTCTCCCCTTAAATTCTGATATCTGAAGTAGAAGTACAATCTAACACTAGCTAATAATCTTATGAATCTTTTAGCAAAAAAGATCATTTTAACTTTTTTTCAAGCATTAATAATCATAGTCAGGGTTTTAAGAGATTGAGAATAGTGGTTTAGGGTGTAATTGTAGATTGTAATATTCAGCCATCACTCTATTTCCTTGCTATTTTGACAACAGGATTCAAGCCTACAATGCAATCTGAACTCAGGATCATCAAAATCAAATTCTGTCTATGTCTCTCCTTGGTATATGATCCAATTTAAAGCATGTAACCAGTACAAAAAAAAAAAAAAGGAACAGCTTAAAAAGATAAAATAAGAATACAGATGCATCCAAATCCAAATCCACTCAACCAGCAAACTGAATGCTAATCCAAATACAACCAAGTGTCTCATGTACACTCACACTAGGTGGTGACAGCTAAGTGGATCAAATAACCAGGATAATTAAACTTGAGAGTTTAACTAATCATTCATATGAGTTTAGGTGAAATCAAGAGATTAATAACCTCGTAAAAAAACAACTTTGAAGCATCCCATCACGAAGCCTCCTAATTTCTATAATTTTTTGTCCAAGCACAGAAAATACCGTCTAACGTCATAGAAATTTTGCATCTATAAATAGCATTGAATAATAATAAGAAGATAAAAACTCACCAGTTTGAGATCACCTTTGCGGGCGCCAACATGAAGGGAAGTCCAACCCCTATCGTCGGTGCCGACGCCAGGCCTCAGCATGCGCCTCCTCGACGGGCTCCTCCTGAACAACACCGGCTGCGCCTCCAGCATCTCTTCTCAATCCAACACGCAAGAACGACACCCCAATCAAAAAACTCAAAACGACGATCCAATCAAAAACCCTAGAATACAAATCCCCAAATCGACTGTTCTTTTTTATCGCGGGAAACAACGGGGAACAGACAAGAAAACCTTCTTTTCACAAGTTTACATATTATTTGAACGAGGAAAGAGAAAACTAACAGAAATCAGGGAAGGTAATAATAGACGTATGAAGGGGGAAATTAGCGAGAGTGATGAGCGACGCAATAAGGATTAAAAGGATTCAAGCCAGGACCGAATACGCGAAGGTTTTGAAGGACAAGGAGGGAGTTCATGAAGCGAGACGCGTTGATTATCATAATTGATTATGCGAATATTAGGGTTGAGAGAAAGAAAAAAAGAGGGGCTTTTGACGAAGCAAGAAGAGTATTGAGAGTGGAATTATTTGGAATCAGATGAATCCTTTCTTGATTAGGATTAGGGTTGATGGGAACATGGAGATGAGTAGATTGGAAACCCTAGCACAGCAGACGAAAAGTATGAAGCGATAATAATGGGGGAAAATAGAGAGAGATATATAAAAGGGTGGAAACCTGTGTTACTAGCAAATTAAACTATCTGTGAACTTGGGTCAAGTATACGGTGCTCTATCACATGTTTGGGATCACGCGATGCCCTCACTACTGGACTGTTAGATTTGATAATGGACAATAATAAAATAATTTTAATGGTTCAAATTCTATTAATTAAATTAAAAGTTTAAAAATAAGATAAGATCATGAAACTGAATATTAAACTGGTTTTAAAATCTTCTGGTAAAAATCAGTTTGAGAATTGAATTTATAACAAAAAAAATGGATTTGGAAGTTGAAACCACTTATAAACTACTTTTTATTTTTTTAATGAGAATAGATTATCACAATTTTTTTCTCAATATTGTTAAATTTGTTGTCTTATCATACAATTTTTTAAAGTGAGGTTCGCATAAAATCTATTCAGAAAATGTTATATATTATTACGAGATTTTTTAATTAATAAATAAATTAATGTATATATTTATCAATATAAATACATTTTTAAGTTATTTATACTTATTTCTCAACCATTTTGAAATAAAAATATAAAATATATAACCATTTTGATTTTTAAAGAATTTCAAATCAGATATATTAATTTTCAATTAAAATTAATTACTTTTTAATTTTTAACTATTTATTCTATAAATAAATTAAATTGGTTCGTAAAATATTTTATTAGTAAGATATCAAAATAATTTGAAGATCAATCTAACTTATAATGAATTAATTTACATATATTATTGTATATTTTTATATATTTTTATTTTTTATATTTTAATTTTATATTGAAATACATTATTTTTATATTGTACGTAATTATTTATACGCTATCGTATGTTGTATTAATGTGTCTTATGATTTTTTTTATATTAATATTTATATTTTTGGTATTATAAATAAAATATATGAAAATATACAATAATATATTTAACATATATTTAATTTAATAATACTACATGTACTACTATATGCCTCTTGCATCTATAATGTATCTTAAGACGAAAATCAAAAGTGAAAAAAAAATATAATGGTAGAGCTAGATTAAATTAATTCTATTGCTTATATTAGAGAGAAAGGATGAGAAAAAAAATGGAGAGGGTGAAAAGGGTAGAAGAGTAATTGTGCTTCGGTTGTTAATGGATAGGGCGTAGTAATAAAAGACAGGTGGAGAGGAAGGCATGTCTGCAACGCAATGCAAATGGCATCCATTTCCATTTGGAGTTGTACTTGCAGTTGCAGTTACAATAGATGGAGGGGGAGCCTTGATGACGGAAGTGCAAGACACGTGGCCGTGACGGTTTCACCTTCACCATCTTATTCTGATCAACTGATAACTAGGAGGTCCATGGCGGTTCTGATTTCATCATTGCCTTTGATGATGAGTTCCATTTTGCTCTCCGATTCGCCAGCACTTGCCAGGGAGAGGCGCAACAAGAAGAACATCCCCCTTGACCAATACATTACTACTCGTTTGCCCTTAACATCACTTCTTTATGTTTTCACTTTCATCCTCACCTCACAAACAGTGATTTCAAATAGTAATTTTGTCATTGTCATTGTCATTGTGATTATGATTCAGCTGATGGATTAAAATACTATGATTTGGTGGAAGGGAAAGGCCCCGTGGCTGAAAAGGGATCAACCGTTCAGGTTAGTTAGTTAGTTGATTCTATTCGAATTAGAATAAATCTAGGTGTCCATGCAACTATGCATTTTGTTAAGGTTTCAAGCGTGAGCGAGAAGTTTATAAGTTGAGAGATTTGTTAACTTGACCCTTAGGTTTTGAGTTGGATGTCCTCTCATTTGGTTCTTCCTCGATGATTAAGTGCTCCCTACAGTGCCCGAACACATTTATCCATGTGTTTTCACACCTTTATCCATGTGTTTTCACACCTAAATAATGAAGTCTAGCACAAAAAATTTGAGTTACGGTAAAGAAAACGAGAGTTGTTTTTGTTAGGATGTATGCATGTATGTACAAGTAGTGTTAACGTTTTACTTATTGTTGATTGCTGACAATTGAAACAGAGTAATTCCTTTTATTTACCGTTCATTGTTTATACTAGTTGTGACCGACAGGTACATTTTGACTGTTTATATCGCGGAGTTACAGCCGTATCAAGCCGAGAATCTAAACTCCTTGCTGGCAACCGTAGCATTGCTCAGGTAATCTGTGTTCTAATCTCTTGGCTAATTATTTTATGATGAGCAGTTTTAATGCTGATGTGAAGTTGCTTTTGCTTGATGGTATTGAAAGCCATATGAATTTAAGGTTGGAGCTCCACCAGGGAAGGAAAGGAAGCGTGAATTTGTAGACAATCCTAATGGTCTATTCTCTGCTCAAGCAGCACCAAAACCTCCACCTGCTATGTACACTGTTGTTGAAGGAATGCGTGTTGGTGGAAAGGTGATTCATCTTTGATATTAGTAAAAACCTTGATTTGATCCCTCATATTTGAAGCATGTCACCCAGTTTAATCAAAATTTTACAATGTGTAAAATTTCTATGCTGGACTCATGGTAGCAATGTGGTCAAATAAGATTTGAGGACCAAATTAAGTCTTTACTCTTTTGTTATTGTCTCTAATTTTTTTACAGAGCTTAATTCATCTGTCTAATACTTTAATTGATGCATTGTGTTCAGCGAACAGTGATTGTTCCTCCAGAGAGTGGGTATGCTCAAAGGGGAATGAATGAGATTCCGGTAAACTCCCTACCCACTCTTCTTCATGTCTCTATCTAATGTTTAATGTTTTAGTTGGTGAATTAAGCACATAGCTAAAACATTATTGTTCATGATGTTGGTTGCAGCCTGGAGCTACATTTGAACTAAATGTTGAGCTTTTGGAAATTGTAGATACCTGAAGACCAACTACTTTATCATTTAGTACCTGTCATTCCTCTATTCTTTCTCCATTATTGCCTTCTTTCTTGGAATAGGAACGAGGAATTGTGTGTCCGTTTTTATTGTGAGATTAATGTACTTGCCTTTAGCTTTGACTGCAATTTAAAAGTGAAGTTACTCTTAGTAACTCTTTCACATGCTGCTGGAAAATCATTCATTATTTGTGGAGGGTATATAAAAGGTATGAAAAACCAAAACAAATTAACATGATCATCTATGTTGGACCAAAACCTGCTCTTAGTCCTCACTCCTCATGGTTATAGACAAAACAAACAAAGAAATCACATTCCACATTCCACATTTATGTAGATGTGGTGGATTTAATATTTTAATTTTCATTTTGATATTTTGATGTAACTTGCAATTTTAGTTCAACAGGTTTGTCTTGTTTGTTTCCAGTTCCACTCTCAATTGCACTTTGCTAATGCCATTTGTATACTGCTATGTCTTTGAATTTAGTACACACTACACTGACTTGGATTACTATAGTATATTGTATTATATGCATCTCAATTTGTTGGAAGGGTAGAGGTGGTGAAAGAAAATTGATGATCTCTTGTACTGCAAGTAAGCATTGTGGATCATATTGTAACTATCACTTTGAGTTGCCTATTGTCAACTCAATCCTCATTACTAACTGTAGATAGTTATTGGAGGAAGAGGAATTTCTCAAGCTTATTATGGAACTTATGTGGCCAAGTGGCCGCTTTCTTCTGTTGTGTTTTTGTGTCTAGAAAAGAAATGAAAAGAATTTTTTTCAGTTTTACATGTGCTTTACACTATGTTAGAACTTAGAACTATTATTTCAGGTTCTTTATGTGCAGATTAGGGAGAATATAATTGGCAGATTAGGGAGAATATAATTGGACCTTCAATGCAAACTAAAAAGGTAGATGAAGTGTGAGATTTGACTTGTAAGAAGGGAAAAGCAGAGAGAGCTTTTTCTACATACTTCTTCTTGTATCCGCCATATTTTTTCTGAAGAGCTACTTGCCTGATACTATATTAGAAATCAATTGATATCAAATTGTCTAGCATTTGGAGCTGCAAGTGATATATTTCCACAATGGTTTATCTCTACCTTAGTCACCGATTTAAGACTTTAAGTTATTACTTGCAACAATGAAACTTGTCTGACCGAGAGAAAGGACTTATTGAAAAAATTATTGCAGAGAAAGTTCATAATGGATAATACCCTTGTTGAATCAACTGTAAATCCTATTGAAATTTTGGTAAAAAATAAAGATAGTTTCTTTTAATAATTTTTTTAAAAAAATGTCATCACTTTTATTTTTTGAAATTTAATAAAAATCTTCACTTTTAAATAATTATTATCAAAATAAAACTTATAAATATTATATCAAAATAAATGTCTATTAGTAATTAAATACTTCTTAAAAAATAGTAATTAAATATGATCTTATCTTGAACCAAAAGACTACTACTATTCAATTCATATGCATTTATGTATGGGATTGTGAAATGTCAAACATCATATCTTGTCGACAAAGAAAAATTGGTAAAAAGCAGCAAAAGGAACTTTTTATTTATTTATTTCTTTTTTCTAGCACCAAGTTTCTGCTTCACCACTCCAATTCCTTTTCCTTGGTTTAGTTTCAATTAAAGGGGGGAAAAAGAACAACCCTAATCCTAAACTCTCGTGGTACCTGAGACATCAATGTTCAGTGGCGAGGACGCCCGAGCAGCTCGCCTCGGCATGCTGGCGCCGCCGCAGCCGCAGATGTTGAATCCGGCGACATCGTCGGTGATTTCCGGCGAGATATCGCCGACGACGGCGGGGAGAGAGGAGAGGGCTCTGGCGCAGCCGCAGTGGAGCCAGCAGGAAACGAGGGAGTTCATAGCGATACGCGCGGAGCTTGAGAGGGACTTCACTGCGTCGAAGCGGAACAAGACGCTTTGGGAGGTTGTGAGCTCCAAGATGAGGGAGAGAGGGTTCAGGAGGAGCCCCGAACAGTGCAAATGCAAGTGGAAGAACCTCGTTAATCGCTATAAGGTGCGACTCTCTCTCATCGATTTATGTTTGCATTTTTATATGTGATTTCATTTCATTGTTTGCTCGAATTTTCACTTCGCTGTTTTCGATTAACTTGAGCAAGCTTAGCTTTTAGGGTTAGAAATTTGGGGCTTTCTAATATACATGTTGCTGTTGTTGGTTACATTGTGGATATTCTTTGTGCTTTTCATAGTGCTTGGTGGAGTTTAGAAAAAAAGAGGAAAGGAAGAATAATGATCAGCAAGTAATGCATTTAGATGTATTTTATGGTTCTTTCTAGTACATTTTGCCACACATTTGTTTTGTGCTACTTTAAAGATGGAATTGTTGGTCTCTAGTGTTATGTTCTCTTTACTTGTCAAAATAATGTGTATTGTTGGATATGCAAGAAAGTCATGTCACCGGAAATGCAGAAATGCAGAAGGCGGCCATATCTTTTATCTGGGAGTGTACATTTCTTCTGCTGACTGTAATCATATGTTAATATTATGCAGGGAAAAGAGACATCTGATCCGGAGCATAGCAGGCAATGCCCATTTTTTGAAGAATTGCATGCAGTATTTACTGAAAGAGCGCGAAATATGCAACGATTGCTTCTAGAAACGGAGGCTCGTTCAGCGCAAACGAAGAAAGGGGTGAAAAGGTCAAGTGGAGAAAGGTCCTCAGAAGAATACTCTGAAGATGATGAGGAGGTAGAAGATGACAGTGAAGAGGAGAGGCCTTCTAGAAGCAATGCTCGTAAAAGGAAAGTTGACAAAAGCGACAAGTCTTCAAAGGCAAACAATCCGTCAAATACTGCTAGTAGTATTCAGGATATGCTCAATGAATTTTTCCAGCAACAGCTAAGGATGGAGATGCAATGGAGGGAAATGATGGATAGGCGTGCCCAAGAAAGACAGCTTTTTGAGCAGGAATGGAGGCACACAATGGAGAAACTTGAGCGGGAGAGATTAATGATTGAACAGACATGGAGGGAGAGGGAAGAACAGAGGAGAATCAGGGAAGAGAGCCGGGCAGAGAGGAGGGATGCTTTGTTGACAACTCTTTTGAACAAACTCATACATGAATCTAACTAAATGCGGTAAATGACTTGGGAGTTCGTTTCAGTTAATTATTTGATGTGTTCATTAATTATGTTTAGCCAAGGTTAAGCCAAATTTGATAGTGGCTTTTGGTTACACAAAATCTCGGAAAGGAAAAATTGAATGGGTATAGAGGATATATTGAACATTATGGAAGTACATGAACTGAAAATTGGTACAAAAAGATTGTGTATGGACAATTGCTGTAACCAAGTCAAATTGCAGATTATAGCTGTTTGTGTGATTTTTCGTATATTGATAAAGAAAAGAAAGAAAAAAGGAAGAAGAAAGAAACCTTGTTTCATTGTGTGGAATTGGATAGATGTGTTTGAGCGAACTTCATAGAACATAGACATGTCCTTTTTTGTAACTCTTGTATTTTCTCATCATGATACGACTGATTTAAAGATTTTACCATTAAAAATGCGGTTAATATTTTGTAATTTTTACTTTCATTTCTCACCGTTGAGAATTGATTGCAAAATTTTCTCTCAACTACCTTTCTTCATCTTCATTTTATTTGACAAGCTTTCATATATATTGGAATGTCTTCCCAAGCTTGTCAATAACATATCTTTTTGTTAGTAATATGATCATTTTGTCCGTTATGTCATATATGCTTTGGAAAGAAATAATTATGGTGCGCACACATGTGAACCCTAATTTACAAAGGCTAAATCAATCACACACTAACATATTCTAGGTATGATTTTGAGTGCGAAAAGGAATGTTAATTCAATGTTGCAGTGCGACCTCAGTTAGCCTGCACTGGACTCTCGTCTCCATCAGGATCAGTTTTGAACACCCTTAGCTTTATGATCTTACAACAAAGCATATTAACAAAAATGAAAACAAAACAGGTTGCAATCTGGCTTAGGTGCAGGAATTACATTCAAAGCACGGGGGCACACAGAGCGGCATTCTTTTTACTTTGTTTAGAACTTTCATACTAATTTTGTTTAGAAGAAATCATTAGCTTGACTCGGGAGGTTTCTCCTTTGGGTGTTTGGAGCCATAATGATCAACAAGCTGGTTTTGATTTGCAAGCTGGGTCTGAAAAAACAATTTGAAACAATATTATGAATAATCCTAATACAAACACTACATAGTTCTAATAACATATTTACAAGTGCAAAAGATACCACAAAAGTATCCAGAGTTAACAGACCATGACTATATTATTACCACCACTGTCAAACACTACTTCTTTGCTTCTTACCACTGTCAAACACTAAACAGATGTGATTTACTTAAAATCCAACAGAAAGGGATTATAAGAAGTCTCTGTTTTGTGCTCCAGAAATTTATATTAAAAAAATGGAACCTCAGTCTAGTTGGAAGAGTTAGCCAAATTCCTAATAATAGAGACAACGAATAATTCACATTATAAGACATCTAGTTCTTGCAATTACCAACCAGTGTTTGTTAGACTTGCAAGCTATCTTCAAAAACATGAGTGATTTATTATGTAAAGGAGTGTTAAACGTAACTGTATAATCATAAGAAGTAAAAATTGTTCTAATAACTGGTGACTGATCTGAAACTAGATAATTGTTAAATGTTAGTGATTCTCTTGAGCAGTTGATAGTTCTCAGGCTAAACGTGATATTGTAGTTGTTCCTGTCTCCCCAATCCCCATGACATACCATGGTTAACAGAGCATCTGAATACTCAAAAGATAAATACATGACATACCATGAATCACACAGCAATTCAACGACATGAATTCATACAGAAATATAAATCAGCTTTTGTTTTCCTGTACTCACCATAATATGATTTTTATCATATAATAATGAAATTTGAATTTTGGCTAGTTGTTAGCTAAAGTGCATGTGTCATTTAAAGCATAGAAGTATAGAACACAAAGGCTCAGTCTCTTCTGATTTTAGAAGTTTGCACATCATAAGCCCTTGTCTGAAGATTATGCATAACTTAGATACACACAGGGATTTCATTAAAATCAAAACAACAACGCCAAAGCCTTATCTCATTAGGTGGGGTTGGCTTATCTCATTAATATCAATACAGCTTTTAATTTATTCTTCTATGGATATGCTTCAATGTTTAAAAATAAAGCGTAGGAATCAAATCCCTCAAAGTTCTTCAATTCTACCAGTGTTTAATTTTGTTTTTTAATAAATAGTTACCCATACAAAAGCAAATTGGATAGGAAACCCAACAAATCTATTTCCAGACAAACTCTCTAAGTTTCAGCCTATGTAATGTAACATTTCAGCAACACATCAACAAATAAAGGCAAATCATAATGAGTGAGTGACAATAAGTAGCTAAAAACAATACACTTGCACAGGTTGTTTTGACACCCCACACCAACAGTTACCAAGTAAAATGCCTTGTAACGAACATTATTGCAACTCTTTTTTCCTTTCTCTTAAAACACACACTTGCATTCTCATTCTCATTCTGAACTTTTAGGTCTTTTATAGGGGGACGAGACTCCTGGTTCAACCAATCAATCTCAGAAGTGCAGGTGCAGGAGAGGGGGCTTCTACTCGACTAATAAGTGTTGGGGCTAAGGTTGCTCGCCTAGACTAATTGGTTGGAGGGGGACACAGTTAGCCTTAGGGTATAGGAAGACATAGCTAATTTTTTAGTACACTCTCCATGCATTTAAGGGTTTTTGAGCCCTCATTAGCTAAACTACACTATAAACCGTGAATTAACAAAGCCAACTAGATGAAAAGTGATAACAGAAACATTATCATCATCTATTTAGCTAATTAAAGGCGTGACTGTGATTTGTTAGTTTGTAAAATGGATTCCACTTCACACATCAAGCCATTCTCTTCCCTTCCTTCCAAAATCCCAACTATCAAACACACCCTTAAGGCTACTATCAGGATGAGGTTATCACTTATCAACCAAATCACACAGATCTGATTATCGACGCCATAACCAAACACATCTCAATTAGACAGATAATAAAACAACGAATAAGGATTAATTACTATGAGAAGAGAAAGGAAAATTGAGAGAAGACCTTGCAGATAGGGCAAACGACTTTGAGGCCAACGGCTCTGGCCTCAAGCTGAGAGCCCTTAGCCTTCTGATTCTTGTCGGCGTTGCGCTTCTGAGCTTCGATCTTCTGCTTCCCTCGCGTCATGTCTGAAAAAGAATGAATGAATGGATGGGATTGTGAGTAGTGTAAAGTGTGAAATGATGATGATCGAGGAGGGAGGAAGGAAGGAAGGAAAGGAATGAAGGAATGAAAGAAAGGCGATGACCAACGCAGAAGAATGGTAGAGACGCTATGTGCGAATGGGACCCTCTCTTCCCTTTCTGTGGGCCCTCCCTCCTCCCTACCACAATTACATTTTCTTTTTCTTTTGTTTGGAAAGGCAAAACTATTGGTGAATTATGCACGCCAGTAAAAATAAGGAATTCAAAATGTCACGTTATTTCTGTATAAATATACATCATATTTAATTTATTTTTAATATATTTTATATTTTAACACTGTTTTATGTAATGTCTTATTTTGATATATAAGTCTCTAAATTTATAAGTTAGTGCTACCTATAAATAAATATTTCGTGTTTATAAAAAAATTGATTATATAAATTTAAGAGTTTTTATTGTTTTAATATGATTAATTTAATTATTTTATTATTAAACTAAATGTTCTAGTATATATTCATAAAATATTTTTATGAGACTATTACCTTTCAAATTCCCTTTTTTTTAATCAAATTCCCTCTTTAAATAGTAATTTAAATGCCTATAATTTAAATGCATATATTATAATTGAGCTTGCAGTTATATTATTTTTAACATATTAGAAACATTTCAGATATTCCAGGTGTACTATAATCCAGCAATCTTAGTCGTTAATTTTAATTATAAAATAATTTTAAGATATAAATATATTAAAATGAACGATTAAAATTATTGAATTATCATAAATCATGGAGCACCTAAAATGCTTCCTAACATATTTACTTTTTTTTTAACATATAACCAAACCCGAACATAAATTCACATTGACATTGGTAACTTACATTTAAAGTTGTCACAAAAAAAAAACTTACATTTAAAATTGTTATAAACTTAAACTATGCAATTAATAGTAGAATAAAAATAGGGGGAAAAAAAGTTTTAGGTACCGAGCCATTAGAAGTTTCTAATGATTTCTAATTATTTGTACCGTTTTGGTAGTTTTTTTTTTATGCATGTAACAACTTAAATGTTGTAAAAATAAGAAATCAAATCATCAAATCAATATTCCATTAAACCGTGGTTGAAATAATGATTATGTTATGGTTATCATCATGGAATTTCAATGGGTAGCTTGAAGTTATTAGAAGCTAAGAAACATTCAAGCAAGAAGTTATATAACGTTTCGAATTCAATAACCGCCTAAGCATATATAACATTCCTTATAATTTGTGTATCAGCATTAATGATATAATTGTCCTAAAACTGATTGAAAACCATAAGAAAAAATATGGGTTTGTGGTTCTATCTCCTAGCTTCAATTTGTGTATACACAACATTCCAAGCATTCCTCAACATCATTAGAAACAAGAAACTTCCACCAAGCCCTCCAACAATACCTTTCTTAGGTAACATTTTTTGGCTTCTCAAGTCATCAAAGAATTTTGCTGATCTTGAACCTGTTCTTCGTTCCTTGCGTTCCAAGTATGGTGACATTGTCACCATTTACATTGGTTCCAAACCTTCCATTTTCATAACTTCCCATGAAGCCGCTCATCGAGCACTTGTTAAATCTGGTAATGTCTTTGCAAGCCGCCCAATGGCTCTTCAAACCATTCAAATCTTCTTCCCAAACCAATATTCTGTTAGCACTTCCCCATATGGTCCAATTTGGAGAATGCTGCGCCAGAATTTCATGCAAGTGATTCAACCTTCTCGGTTGAAATCATATTCTGTCTGTCGAAAGTGGGCTCTAAGAGAATTCAAGAGATGTGTTTTCAATGATATTAGAGCTGGTAATAACAAAATGGTACCAATTCAAGATTATATTAACTATACAATATATGTTCTGCTATCATGTATGTGTTTTGGAGAGAGATTTGGTGAGGAAACTGTGAAGAATATTCAAAGAGTGCAATACAATGTAATTCATAATTTCATTAGGTTTAATGTGCTGAATTTTCTACCATTGTTGAACAAGGTTTTGTTCAGAGGACTATGGAATGAAGTCATGGGAATTTGTCATGACCGAAAAAGAAGGTTACTTCCAATCATAAAAGCACGCCAGGTGAAAATCAAATCCAATAATAATAACGTTGGTGGTGAGTTACAATTTGAGGCTTATGTTGATTCTCTTTTTGATAAGAAACTCCCAGAAAGTGGGAAGGAGTTAACAGATGAAGAGTTGGTGAGTTTGTGCTCTGAGTTTATGCTCGGCGGCACCGACACGACGGCTACAGCATGGTTATGGGCAATGGCCAACATAGTCAAACACCAAGACATACAAGAAAAGTTGTTTGATGAGATTAAGAAAGTTGTGAAACCTGGGGAAGATATTATTGAAGAGGAAGACCTTAAAAAGATGCCTTATTTAGAGGCTGTGGTGTTAGAGACATTGAGGAGACACCCACCTGGTCATTTTATGTTGCCAAGGGCAGTGACACAAGACACTGTTATGGATGGTTATGTGATACCCAAAGATGCAATTGTTAACTTTCTTGTTGCTGAAATAGGGTGGGATCCAAATGTGTGGGAAGATCCAATGGAGTTCAAGCCTGAAAGGTTTCTGAGGTATGGTGAAGGAGATGATAAGTTTGATATAAAAGGGTTTAGAGAGATTAAGATGATGCCTTTTGGTGCTGGGAGGAGAGTCTGCCCTGCCATTGATATGGCAATACTTCATCTTAAGTTCTTTGTGGCAAATTTGGTAAGGGATTTTAGATGGACACTTGAAGATGGGTGTGAAGTTGACATGAGTGAAAAGCAAACCTTTACTGTTGTGATGAAGAATCCGTTGAGGCCATGTGTGTCCCCAAGATTCACTTGAAATAATGGATGTACATCTTCAAACTCTGTTCTCATCAAAATAATAGCAAAATCATATGGAGAAACACAAAGTTCTTTATTGAATGTGGATATTTGTGAAGAAAGAGATTAATGATATAAAGATGTATAATTGTATATATAAAAATAATATGAAACAATTATTGCTATGTTTTTTTTCTTCAATGAAATTTGATTTTCAATTGACATTTAATTTATTTGCCAAGGGATCAAGTGGGCTGATGCCAATCTTGTTGCATATGGAAAATTTGTATACAGTATACACTAGTTATTTTGAATTATGAAAAAGATAAATAAATTGATTGATGGGAGGTGAAGGCGTCGGTGGCACGTGCGGTGTGTTGGTGTCCTCTCGTGCCGAACAGCCATGCCTTTCCATTGGTTTTTTCCTTTTGATTCCCCAAGCATCTATTCTATTCCCTTCTTTCTCTTTCTCTCTCTTTCTATCTCTCACACACTCGCACTTCTCAGTTCTCACCCTCTCTCTTCCTCGAATCCGCACAAATCTTCGAGAGTGGAAGTCTTTTGATGTTTCTTTAATCTGTTGCTATTCCATTTCACGGCCCAGCTCTCATTTTTTCTCACCTTGCATCTCAGATCGAAATCGAGGTGAGACCGAGTATATGTCAGTGGTTTCTGCTGTGTCAATTTTCTCGCTGCGTCTTTGATTTTCCGGGCAAAAATCTTAGCTAACGAACTTAACTAAAAGAAAATGTCAATCGTCACTACTTCTAGTTCAAATTGAGGCGGCGGAATGGCTTTTGCATTGGTTGCTTTTGATTTTGAAATACTGGATTTTCTGCTCAGTTTGTATTTATGCATAGGAAGATCTTCTGTTTTAATTATTATTTTCTTTATGCATTTTTTGTTTTCAATTTTGATTTTCCGTAGAATTTTCTGAAAGCTATTTGACCTTCTTTGGACTCCATTATTGTAGCTTAAAGTGTCACTACTCTGAGCTCTGATAAGCTGTTCTTTGGTGTATTTCCGTTTTATGGAATTTTTTTCCAGTAATTAGTGGTTGTGATCTTCATACTTGAGGCAGTGTATGTTTAATCTTTCGGTAGGAATTACTCGATAGTCGATTTGGTTATGCTTGTGGTTCTTTTGTGACGTGAAAAGCTGGTGGTTCAATGGTTCCGGTAAATTAAGACCTTAGATTACCATTTTCTGTTTTTGACTTGTTTTTGCACTGCCAAAATACAATTATCTGCTTGTATGCTGTATTGATAAATTTGTGTGGTCCTGTAATTGACTAATTTGATGTTATTTGCTTTTATGTTGTAGGCAGTGTCTATGCTCTTCTGCCAGGGCGATGTCCAAATCAACTAGATAATAGCTACATGGTGGTGATAGGCACTTTGGATACTGCTGTCTCAGATGACTTTTAGTTGCTCTATTATGCATGAATGCTATGGGCATTTGTCTGATGAAACGGCAATGGCCATGGCTTCTTTGTGTTCTGCTGCTACACATTACAATGACAAAATACGAAGCAATTAGTCCTGATGGTATGTTATATTATATATATAGATGTATCTCCTTTCTTATCTCCATGATTTGTTACTTCAGTTGAGATAGAAGTCTATTTCGGTGCTTCTGATATGATCACGTTTCTCACATAAAAATTTGTGCTGCTATATTAGGAACATCTTTGTATAAAGCACACGTTTATCTGTGAAGCCCTTCAGTTTAGCTTATCCTATTGTTTAAATTAAACTAATGCAGTATTCTTACTTGCATAACTATTCCCTTATGTTCGTAGGAGAGGTTCTTATCAACTTCAGGATGGCGGTTGCTAGCTCAGATGGTGTCTTGTTACAATGGAGACCTGAGGATCCTGATCCATGTAAATGGAATGGAGTGAAATGTGATCCCAAGACCAAAAGTGTTACACATCTGTAAGTTGCTGTTATTCTTCACATTTCTTGTCTTGCACTTCCTACAGAGAAACACGTTTTTAGATAGGAATGTTTCTTTGCATCATCTTGGTTTAATGGACTGGTTTAATCTATCACATCAAGTTTTTAGGCTGTAAATTGCTATGTTGGTTTGGTGTTATTGGTACACCAAACCAAAATTGTGGGAAATTCTTTAGTTTGTCTGAGATGTTTGTACTCTAATTTTGGTTAGATTGTAATTTCTATAAAGCGGATGCACGTTGAATTGCCTAATTCTTGCAGGTAGTGCTACTTGTATGTTTATCCCAAAACACTTGTCTTTTTAGTTCTCACTGCTTGTATGATGTTGTGACGAACTTAATACTTAACATTTATTTCTTCCAGCATAATGTGTCCACCACCTTTTTTGGTTTAACTTTTTGTTTCTTATTCTAGTTTTCCCCCTTTTCTTTTATGGATTCTGTATTGGAGCTTCTCAATTTAGAAATTAACATTATGTTATCCAGAATCACGTAGTCTCTGGCAATTTTGTCTGAGATATTTCTATATCTGACTTTGCTCTTGTTGGTGAAATTCTAGGTATCTATCTCGGCATAAGTTGAGTGGGTCCATATCTCCTGACCTTGGGAAGCTAGAGCATTTAAGGGTTCTGTATGTATTTTCAGTTAACTTTTGATTGTACCCTTTTCCCCTATAATATTGCTTTATTGCTTATGCAATATCATGTATATCTTGTAGTGCTCTTCACAGCAACAACTTCTATGGGACAATACCATCAGAATTGGCAAACTGCACTGAATTGCAGGGAATGTATGTATTTACTTTGGTTAACTTCCCAAGTTATTTTCCAATTTCCATGTTTTTTTGTTTTCTCTATTTACCTTGGGAGCTATATCTTTCTCTTAGCTGGTGTTGTATTAGGGTAATGCCATTTAGCAAAGTAACATTATCCTAGTTGATAGTTTTGTTTACTTATTTTATAATACATCAGTAGCATTGGGATGTGCAGGAAAAAAAGGATGGACTGTGGTGTAGTTTTCATTACCTGTATATGTGTTTGTGGCTTTATGCATGCATGTGCATGACAGTGGTAGATTATATAATATCTTATATCTTATATTCTTTCTTTGTATTGACTTCATAGCATAGCATCTTGCATTTAGTATCTCATTAACTTCTAGATAAAAAATTTCTCAACTATACTATTTGATATTGTTCTCTATGTTGGGTGTTGTGAAAATTCTGATTGTTCTTTGCTTGTAAATGGTAATAACTGTTAATTTGGTGTTACAGCTTCTTACAGGGTAATTACCTTAGTGGAGTAATTCCAAGTGAAATAGGAAATCTCTCACAGCTCCAAAATTTGTGAGTTCTTCCAGTTTATGCTTCTCTCTAATTGTATTTAATTATTTAGAATTGGGTTATGGTCTATGGGCAATAATTATTCAGGATTTGAGATGCATCATGCATGAGCAGTTGGTAACTGAGTATCTTTCTGCATGCACATTTGTTTGCTATTTTTGAGATGAGTGTGCAGCACTTTTAGTTCTGGTATTACAGAGATCATATGGACTAACACATCCCCTTATTCTACAGGGACATATCAAGCAACTCGCTTAGTGGGAATATCCCAGCATCACTTGGGAGGTTGTATAATCTCAAATATTTGTATGTAAATTTCTTTTCTATTACGCTTTTCCTTCTTATAGGGGGCCACAGGGGGGAATCAGGGAGTCAAATTTTTTCCTTCTTTTTTTTTTTTTTTTTCAAAATTAATTTCTTGCTAAAAACTGAATATTTTTGCTGTTTCATGTTTTGTACTCTGAAGTAATGTATCTACCAATTTTCTGGTTGGACCAATACCTGCTGATGGTGTCCTTGCCAATTTTACTGGAAGCTCGTAAGTTCAGCTTTTTCTGTTTTAAAATGTTCTGTAGGCTAAGTGCAGTATTATCACCATTGGCATAAGTTTTATAATTAATTGTGATTTTGGAAAGATATGCTTTGAATTTTGAAAGGCATGTAATGCATAGAATTTACTTTTGTATAGAAAAATATCATTTTGGGACTTGAATCATGAATATCTAGTTTTCAGGTTGTCTTATTTGTTGTCAACAAAAAAAACCTTGTTTCACTAGGTTAGGTCAGCTACATAAATCATCATTCACTCTGTCATGAATCATGTCTTAACCCATTTACACACTTAATATCTTCTGACCAGGTCACATAAGAGTCTTCTTAGTAGTTATCTGCATGTTAATATCCGTAGATGTAAATTAATATGGAACATGATTATGTACTGCTTTGTCTAGTCTTATGATCATTTTAATTAATATATTATTATGTTTTGTTGGTTGATATTTTTATAACTATTTTAGTTATTATGTAAATGTCTTCAATAATAATTTATTTCTACTTTTATATGTTTTAACATAGTAGTCTATATAGAAGGAATTAACTTGCCATTATTGACACAAAAATGTCTTTTTGCAGCTTTGTTGGAAATCGTGGTTTGTGTGGGGTTCAACTCAATTCAACATGTAAAGCTGATGGTTCGCCTGGGACAAATATTCAATCTAATTCTTCAGGTAAAGCTGCATGCTTTTGAATCGTGCTTAATCCTTCATTCTGTTCAGAACAAAGCTGTAACTATTTTTTATTTGTTCAGTAGATGATAAATGAGTGAATAGTTGAATACTTGAATACATTGGAAAGGAAGCATAAAAACCATAAAATGGTAATATATAAAGTTTTTATATTCTGTTATTAACTTATTGTATGATCTTCAAAGTGTATGCAAGAGCTGTCAAATTGATTTTTGTACAACCTGACTTTGCTTGACTTAATGCTTTTTGAGTGGTGAGTGACTTGAAATGTTGGGCTATGTTTTTGTTCAAAGATTAAACGAGCTAGGAAAAGAAGACAAAGGGCATGCTGATTGATGTTTCAATTCGCTACCAAGGCTGTGAAAATTAACTCCCCTGCTATATTATAAACATAATCAATTGAATTTGAGTGCAAAGCTGATTAATGGGCTGTACTTAGCATGTGTGTTAACTTTGGTGGCAGTTTTAGCCCTTGTAAGTAGTCATTTGGATCAGAATTTTAAACTTTTGACTTTCATTTACCATTTTGTTCACTTTGTAGACCAAAATCAAAATGGAAAGAAGAAATATTCTGGAAGGCTGCTCATCAGTGCATCAGCAACTGTGGGTGCACTACTTTTGGTGGCACTTATGTGCTTCTGGGGTTGTTTTCTTTATAAGAAATTTGGCAAAACTGACAAAATAAGTCTTGCAATGGATGTCAGTGGAGGTTTGCTTCTTATCTTTCTACATGTTGAATATCTACCTATCTGAGATTGTTTTTTTACTTTATGCATTGGAAAGTCCTTGAAAATTATATCCAAATATTGTCAGGTGCGTCAATTGTAATGTTCCATGGCGATCTACCATATTCTTCAAAAGACATTATTAAGAAACTTGAAACTTTAAATGAGGAACACATAATAGGGATAGGGGGGTTTGGAACTGTTTACAAGCTTGCAATGGATGATGGGAATGTATTTGCTTTGAAAAGGATTGTAAAATTGAATGAGGGCTTTGACCGGTTTTTTGAGAGGGAGCTTCAAATTCTTGGTAGCATCAAACACCGTCATCTAGTGAATTTACGAGGATATTGCAATTCACCTACATCAAAGTTATTAATATACGACTACCTACCTGGTGGCAGTCTTGATGAAGCTCTTCATGGTAAGATCTACCTATTTTTGATACTATATTTTCATCATCCTGTGAATGCATCATTTTAAGGTGGTCATATGCTAAATACAGTACTAATGCTTACAGGTGGTAATTATCATCTGGTTCTTTAGCCAACCTAACCCATAAATAAGGGGTAGTTAATACTTTCTACCTGCTTGTGATAGGACATAATTGTAAAATAGGCATTTTGAATTCATTATGCACTGTTTGATATGAATTCAAGTACTTAGATGCTGGGATATTAATAGCAAATTATCCATCTACTAGCTGTCTGTTACTATTCTTCTTTTCTACCATAGTGTATCAAATAGACATTCTAAACCCATTAAAAAACTGTTGAAAGGACAGCTTGCCTACTCTCTTTGCTACTCATTGTTCCTATTCCTCGAAGTCATTGTTTGATCCCTTCCTACAGTTTGAATGTTGCTAGTCTTGTTCAATAAAATACTGAGTTTTCCTTTCCAAGTATGTGTTTGCATTGTATTTCTGCTTAAATGGATTGGGGATAGTGATGTTTGTGATGCATTGCACAGAAAGATCCGAGCAACTAGACTGGGATTCACGGTTGAATATAATTTTGGGAGCTGCAAAAGGGCTTGCATACTTGCATCATGATTGTTCACCTAGGATCATACATCGAGACATAAAATCAAGTAACATTTTGCTTGATGGAAACTTGGAGGCCCGAGTCTCTGATTTTGGACTGGCCAAACTTTTGGAGGATGAAGAATCTCACATCACCACAATTGTTGCTGGAACATTTGGTTATCTAGCTCCTGGTAAGCAATTTAGAACAGTTGCTTTTGGCTTGATAGATATTTGGCTTAAGCATGGATGATGATATTTAGCATTTGAGCTATTTCTCGTGGCATCCTTAACACTAGCTACTAGGCTGTCTAGCATTGCATGGATGTCTGGTTCTCTCTTGTATCTGAATGTTTGTGAACTGTGAAAATAGTTAGCAATACATAAAACATCAACTCATAAAAAATGTCTTCCTATGAAAATTAGTGGTGAACTCAAGTTGTTAAAGTTGATAATTGTTAATTGTTAGATTAATGTTGCACATTGTATTCAATGGGTATCTGAATCAGCCATTGTTACTTAATGACAGAGTACATGCAAAGTGGTAGAGCAACTGAGAAGACTGATGTCTATAGTTTTGGTGTGCTGACACTTGAAGTGATAAGTGGAAATCGGCCAACAGATGCATCATTCATTGAAAAGGGTCTCAACATTGTTGGCTGGGTATGTATGCTACTAAATAGTTTACATTTTAGTGCAATTCTTCTTTTATCTACTATTTTGCCTCCCTAAATATTTATACGGTTTTATACTTATAAAACATCGATACTTAATGCATTTGTTATAAAATGGGTTTCTTCAATATTAAGCATAATAAGCAGCGTGTGACTAAATAATAAGCTAAATTCCCAACCGATCACATTAAAAAATGTTATCCTTATCTGGTTTGTCTCTTGTTTGCTATTCTAATTCCATGTATTTGCAATGTGTGCAGCTGAATTTTCTCATTACTGAAAATAGGCCGAGGGATATAGTTGATCCTCTTTGCGAAGGGATACAGGTTGAGAGCCTTGATGCCTTGCTCTCTGTGGCTATTCAATGTGTTTCGTCAAGTCCAGAGGATCGACCAACGATGCACCGGATTGTACAGTTGCTTGAATCAGAGGTCTTGACTCCATGCCCAAGTGATTTCTATGACTCCGAGTAGAAGTCTTGCCAAGACAAACTAACTTCATGTTCATGTTGTATTGTTGTGTTTGCCAAACGCCATCACAAGCTATGGTTACTTTAATTATTAAAACGAAATTTGTCTTGAAAGATCCCCTTCTTGCACGCATCACTTCATAGTTCGTGGTGGTTCTGTTCCACACTTCACTTTTCCACTTGGGTCTTTTTTGTTTTGTTTTTTTTTTCACCCCTCCTAGGATTTGTAATCTTGGTCACATTTGTTCACTTCAATTTAAGTGTATATGTATAAATTCAGTACGCAATCTTTTGCAAGCAATTCTTGTGATTTACTTTTGTAATATATGTTTGCATACAGAAAAATCGTCTATAGTGTCTTTGGAATGAATATATAATATATAAAGGGTTTGAAATGGTCTGAAATGATTTACAAAAATGTCTTTTAATTATTTAAAAATTAAATAACAATTATTTAAAAATTAAATAATTTGATAATAGTCTGAAGTTTAATAGTCAAATGTTATTTCTCTTTATATCTCGTTTGAAATTAGTATTTCGTAAAAAAATATATCTCTATTTTTAATGACCAATTAACCACCCATTGAATTTTTTGAGATTAAAATAATATTCTATTTATTATTAGAAATAAATTACTTGGTTGAACTTGGTTAGTCAAAATCACTTATTCAAATATTATTATCCAAAAATATAAATCAAATCACAAATAATAATTTATTAATTTTATATGGATGTAAATTTGATTTAAATAAAAAATGTATGAATAACATTATTCAATTACAAATATTCATACTAGGTGTATACTAAAATTAGCCACTAAAATAAACTATTAATGTATAATACATATTAAAATATAAAATACATGCATAGTTTAACTCATTTGTACTTAAAAATTAACTTTGTTTTTTGCGATTTATCTATTCGACATTTGGTATAAATATAATCGCATGATGTTATTTAAGAATGGCATCAAATCGAATATAGATAATTAAGATTTTGATTATAGTTTGATCCGATTGGATGCGAATTTTTTATTAAATTGATTTGAATTTAAACATTCCCATTATTAGGAACGTAAAACGTTTTTAAACTGTGAAAAGATATATCTACCAAAATAAAACGCTCTGCAAAGATATTTACAATCAGCTGAAAGTTTTGTTTGTGTTAGTTAGCCCAATTCTTTTTTTTCACTATATCCTCTTTGAATTTCACTTTGTCACTCATGGCCGAAAGTGATCGATGGTCCAACCTTTATCCTGATCTTCTGAATCAAATCACAGAGCATCTGTATTCATACGATCATGATTACATTCGACTTCGATTGATTTGTAAGGAATGGAGCTCAAAACTTTCAAGGATTCCAAATTATAGAAGAATACCGTGGCTGTTGTTACCAGGTACTACTCACAAATCTTCTTTGCGCCATATTCTTCAAAAAGAGGAGATTCACCATGTTGTGTCGCCAGATATCAATATCAGCGACAACTTAATTCGTCATTCTTGTTATGGATGGATGATTACTGTTGTGATATCCGAGGGAGCAATACGAATGTGGAAACTTTACCAAATCTCATATTGATCTTCCTCGGATTTCAACTTTTCTAGACGTGCTTGCTTATGACTCTGACCGGTGAGGACACGAATATGTTCGCTTGGGTGTTCGTGGTGATGCGATCTATAATCTTGAAAGCATTGAATTTCATAAGCATAAAACCATGTGGAGTTGCACTCTCCTGCAAAACCAGTCTGCAAGATATGGGCATGTTCAACTTGGAAGTTTTCAAGGCCAAGAAAATACTACCACGTGTGAAATGGTTGCGTACTCCAACTTGGTTGTTACCCTAACGGAGTAGACGAGTAGTCCTTTATTTTTTACTGGCTTTCTGGTGGAGTCTCTTTATAAAGTTACTTCTTAGTCTTCTATTTTATAGGATAGGATTTAGTTAAAAGTAGCCAAAATTACAAATTTTAGGTTCTTTTAATTATATATTGGAAAATTACAATGTTTATATAAGTTGTTTGTTTATTTTTTTTATTTTATTTATAGAATCTTTAAAATTAGATGCATGTTATTGTTATCAGAATTTTTATTTTCTTTTATACAGGTTGATAAACAAGTTCTTATAAATATTTCAATCAAATGTACATAGGTCATTCCGAAGCAAGTTATTACTTCTTAGTAACCACTAATTTATAAAATTTGAGCCTTAAAATTGACAAATACTAGTAAAAAAGTATAAAAAAAAAAAACAGCTTAAAGCATAAACAATTCATAGCTCAACACACTGGTATCTAATTTAATAATCAAGAAATTGTTGCGGAAACGTGGATAATTTCAATACAAATCAATTCTATGAATTTTACTATTATAGTAATTTCCAGGACAGATTGGATGAGGCACAATCAAGTCCCACTTAAACCCGGTCTCCTTAGACAGAATTTTATTAACAATAAAATTCCCAGGAAAGGCCAGAGGGGAGAGACCAGTCTCACTAATTCCAACCTCCTTAGACAAAACTACTATCAAAGTATTACTCTACAAATATTTCTACCCAATAACTCACTAACAATATATATCGAATACTAAACAAAATAACACAGATAAATAAACAAATAACAATAAAAGAGAAAGGAAAGAACACACTAATTGATAACGGAGTTCGGCCAATTTTTGCCTACGTCTCCGGTCAGCACTACTTATTGCTGATCTCTTTAATATGTGAATATATAGAAGAGATTACAATTAATTTTTGGGATGATTATATATGGGAATCATGGGTTGTTTATATAGAACCACACCCCCACCCCCTTAACATGCTTTGGTCGATGTGGGGCAAAACTAAGCCACCACCATCACCATTTACAAATCTCCACCTTGGCGCAGTTTT